>JBAWJQ010000659.1:0-110482 GCA_037783105.1 Bactrocera zonata | reverse complement strand
AATATAATAATATAATTTCTTAATCAGAGTCAAGGTGTTGGTTCCAAGTATTACTCTAAGTGTAACAACAACGGTTTTCGAAAGAACAACGAAAAAATAGATAATAGTATTTCGGTAATCTTACGAAAGCTGTAGCCAACAACAGAAAAAGTTCTTTCTTGTCTCTTCGAAATCATATCGAGTAGAGCTATGTTGAATGACCAATACCAATAAAAAAGAAGAAGATATTGAGCCTTGTCCGCCCTTATCTAAGAATACTTTTCTAGGTCAGCTGATTGAAATTTTCAAATTTCCACGACAAACTAATGCGACCTAAGTTAACGAATCGGAAAAGAAGCAACTCAAAACAGCAAGAATCTACCGAGAAATCGCACGAAAACGTTGGTAAACTGTAAACAATTAAGCAGATGAAGATAACAGCAGCTATGACAACAACAAGCATACTTCCAGCGAGTATGAAAAAGACACCATAGATACACTGTAATGTAAGTGTAACCTCATTGTTGTTTTTGTTTTATTTTGCCATTGTAATGCCGCCATTATTGACCGTATGGTGAACGTAACACCGCCGTCAGTGTTTTTTTACCGTTATTCTCTCATTGTTTATACTTTATGTAATAGTTTTTACTGTCGCTTCCGCTCGACTTTGCGCGGCCAGCGTTCGTGTGCGCGTCAAGTGGCCCATGTTAATGATATCTTTTGTTATCGGTGCTTCCTGCATTGTTGGCTTTGTTGTAGCGCAGCCGCCGTGCAACAACATGTTTTGCGTCAACAGCTGTTGCTGATGTTTTTATGTCAACGCTATAAAGCTGTTGCTGTCAATGTTCAACGGTACTTTGCTATACAGTGCGAGTAGTTGTTGTTTTTGTAGCGTTTTTTTTTGTTGCCATGTCCTGTCTTCTTCGTTTGTGTTATTGTATGTATTGTTGTTTTTATCTTTTGCGTTTTTGCTGTTTTTGTCTTTCACGTTTTTTTTTGGATTTTTTTATTTTATTTTTTTATCTTCATATTTTTGTAGTTGTTGTTTCGGTATCGTCTCTGCGTTACAATATTGCTGCTCATTTACTGCAGATCGATAAAAATTGCTGAAAATGAATTACTGGCTGCTGTTGTTGCACAAATAAGTGCCACTTACACTTACAAATTTATGACATGCTCACACACACACACATATACATTTATCTGAATTTATCGCCTTACACCTGCAGTCATCTTTATCCCTCGCAGCTACTCGTTTTAACTGATGAATTATTGTAATACGCATTCTGTAGCTGATTTATGGAGTGATGCCAGATCTAGCGAAATTTTTAGCGGTTAACGGTAAATAAATTTTGGCAAAGGTGCGAGTTTCCACTAAATTCAAATTTTCTTTTCTGGCATAGTTCGAATAATGAAAGCGTTAAAAGCGTGATTTAATAGCATTGGAGAGCGGCGAATCGAACAAACAACTAGGCAGAAAACGGTTTTAGAGATATAGATATAAATATAGGTAACGGTTATACCATATTAATGAGCTGTCACTATTTTTCATTTTATTGAATTGAACTGAGTAACTTAGTTATTGTTGTCTTCTGATGTATATTTGATGACAAGGGTTGAGAAGCGAAGCGAAGGGTATAAGGAGGCAGCGAAGTTAGCATAGCCAAGTTTATACTGGTTATAAGACAACACTTTGTTCCCTTTTAATGGATAAACTGGGAAACTTTATTGTACAAACTAATGCACTAAGAAATTCAATAGAAAAGGACTAGTGAGAATTACTTTTAAGCACTAGTTTTGAAGCCAATGGAATGAATAGTAATATTATACTATAAGGAGACCATTTATTTATATTTACGGATTTTTTAAATAAAAAGTTGCATTAATTGCCATGGCTAATGGCACCCAAGCTTCAGTATCACTTCCACTTTATTTGTAGACTAATGAGTTACTCTCTCAAAAATCTTATTCTCGGAAAATGTCAGTGATTTTATAAGCCATCGCCACCTTTTTTATTTTCAAGTCCTATTTGTATATAATCTCCATTAGTATACAATAACTGGAGCCTTCTTTGCGTTGTTAAGGCACCGTGTGGGCTTCCAGAAGCTGTAGGCTTTTTGGTTTGTTTAACTAACTGAATGATATTTCACAGTCATATGGTTAGTCCTTCTACATCCTTATATTGTTTTTATATTCAATTTAAAATAATACCGGGAGTTTCGAAATTCTAATGACAATTTTTATTATGAGACACTGCATAATGACTACGATAAAGACTTGTAAAATTTTGAGACAGAATCGAACCTTAGCAACTCATATATAGTCTCCTTTGTGACAGAAAGGTCGTAGCGGAGTGGGGTAGTGCTAAGACATCCCGAAAGGTTAAAAGGGAAATCCCACAGGGCGGGATACTTTCTTTGCTTTTTGAAATACATTTGATCATTTGCTTCCATTGCTTTGCGTCTTGGTATTTAACGTCCTACATAAAGAAATTGAGAAGGGCTGTCGGCTGTTAGCCTACGCTGACGATGTTGATCTTTTGGTTAAAGGAAAATTTCTGAAATCCATCTACGAGCTAACTGAAAAGTACCTCAAAGTAGTATCCAACTGGGTGCATATAAGCGGCCTAGCCGTCAACCCAAGTAAAGTTGTTTTATTAGCTAGAAGGTATAAGATACCTAACGTGTCCCTCTCCTCTTTCGGGGGTTCACGTCTTCAACCTGTTGTTGATAAGGTAAAATACCTGGAACATATACTTGATAGAAAGCTTTCATGGCGGCCAAATATTGCGGAGAGAGTAAGGAAGGCATAAGTTGCTTTATATTGCTGTACAGGAACTATAGGGGAAAGGTGGGGACTCCCACCAAAAGTAATGTTTTGGCCTTATGAAACTGTGGTCAAACCAATTAGGTTCTGTTATGTATTTATCTGGTAAAAGGCGCTGGAAAAAGTTACACTTGCCAAGAGGTTGAACGAGTCCAAATGGCGGTTCTCTTCGGCATTTACAGTGCAATAAGGCCTACACCATAAAAAGCGTTTAATGTGCTCTAAGGCTCAGGGAAGTTAGACATATGAAGGTGTCGGAGCAAGAACATGCCGAAATTCTCCTTCCATTGCATTTCTGAAAACTTGGTTCACTGCATTGTAGAGGCCACTAGTGACAGCATTTTCTCTGCTAGCATACCGTCAAACGAGATGTGGATGAGAAGAAGTTTCTTAAAGAGAACTAGAAATACAAGTATGTATCATGAAGCAACTTCATCATTAGACTATTTTGGGTGCCTCATCAAAGCGAAATGGTTGGCAGCTGCAAAACCGATAAGCTAGCCAGACCGGGCATCTTTACTCCACTCACAGCGGCATGGTGCCGAGTTGGATCTGCATTATTATTTTGCTTGCTAGCATGGGACCAATAGACGCTGGTTGACAACCGGTTCTTCTGCGACTGCGAAGTTTTTTTAGCCTAGAGTAGCATGCAAGAAATCTACGGAACTATTTGCCCTGAGCAAAGTTCATTTGTCTTCAATTGTAGAAGTTCAAACCGGATACTGTTCAATATCGCTTTGGGTCTTATAAGCCAGTATTTATTAGCCTATACATGGGTACCATATCGCTTCAGCGTTTTAAACTGTCCAATGAATTGATTTCGGCGAACCAGAAGACATAACTGAAACTGATTTTAGCCATTTGAACACATTTGTAGCAGGCTCAAAGCGCTTTGTCGTTCTGTAAGGGTCGTATAATCCAGGATTTAAGAGTTTATAGGTACCCCAACGGACCGATATTTTAAGCTGTCGAAATGAAATCCTTCTTAGTATTGAACTTTAAAAAGTCTTAGTATATATTTACAAAATAATTAGCTTAATGCGCTAAATCGATTAAACACTTTATTGTCTATCCAATTTTTTCTTCCAAAAAGCTGCTTATTTATTAGAACCGCGGAACTCGGGCCTCTACGGAATATAGCTGCCGTGCGAACTGAGCGATCAATATCAAATTCTTGTATGGAAAACTTTTTTTTATTTAAGAAGGCATCCTCTCGAAATTCGGCATGCCTTATTTTCCAAGGCAGCACTATAATTTCCGTATATTTCCAAATATGTTTTTCAGATCTGATCGACAATCTGTGAGGGGTGTTGTAGCTTCTGTGCAGCCAAATTTAACATTTTTTTGTTGTATAATATTTAATTTTGCATTAAACACAAAATTTATTGCTTTTTTGAAAGCATAATTTTTCTCCCCTTCCACCTCATGATTTATACGAAATATTTCCAATTTTTACTTTACCATCTGGCAACGCCTGGCCAGCATCATATATCATTGGCACCTTTTGCCTTTCGGTCATTCGCTGGGCATGGCCGATGTGTATATGCTTGCCGTTTGGCTTTTTAACCAGCAAGGCAACAACAGCACAATCGTACAACAACAATGAAGCAATAAATTCAATACCACACGCGAATGCACATCAAATTGGCAATAATTCGTGCAAATTACGTCAAGTGCTGATTTTATTAACCATTCGAATGAACCGATGAAATTGCTGCGGCAACATAAATATGGCAAAAACGCACGCACACACGCACACTCACATATATATAAACACATACATACATACTGACGCATATGTGGCACTTTATATAAGGATGCGTGCTATGCTCTTTGTTGTTATTGTTGTTTGCTGCACATTTACTCGCATCAGTCCGCATATCAAACCTGTAAAGAGCGGAAACAATACCAAAAGCAACAATAAGAACAACAACAGCAACTAAAAACTTTCAACGGCAAATGCTGTCCATAATGCGCGTACGTTTTATGGCAGCGGTTGCGTTTTATTGGCGCACAAATGAAAAAATATTAAAATGCGGCAAACAAAGAAGGACGGACCAGGAATAGCGGTGTGTAGTAGTAGTACTTACACACACACACACACATATTCATACATATAATTGAGTAAATGATTGAATATTCGCTCGGTTGAGCAAAGTACAGCGCTGACTTATGTACGTGTACACCCATACACTCATATATTACATGTCCATAGGCCTCCGGGTAATGTGCTTAACTCGCCCGGATTTTCGCAGCGCGCTTACTGTTTTATTGCTCAACGCTCACCATTCACCATTCACCATTCACCGCTTGCTGATTGTTTACTGCTTACAGTTTGCTCTTTACGGCTTATGGCTTACTCACTTACTTACATACTTACATACTGGCATAGTTGAATACTTGCGCTTACCTGTAATTCATGTTCAGCTGCACATCGCCGATGGCCACATTCTCAAATTGCGTCGGACAGCAATTCCAGCGCGCCCAGTAAAAGCTGAAATCCTTGGCATCGTAGTGCTCGGTGAAGCGGCATTTCAACACCAAATCAACACCTTCACGTGTGTCGAGTGATTCATTCGCCTCGATAGCATGTGGCAGATAGGCGAGAGCTGCGCGTTGAGAAAGAGAAGAGAAGAGCGGGAAAAAAATAGGCATAAAAATTAATGAAGCCATGGAAATATATTTGAGTGCAGCATTTATTTCAATAACAATTTGCGTTGTATGAGAATTTAAGTCTTTTTTTTTGGTTTAAATACAATTTGAAGAATATTGGTGATTACGTTGATGCGCTTACAAATCTCTAAGGGATTACATAGGTTTACGGGTTTTAAAAAATCGGTTTTTTACTGTCTTATCTACAACACCTCTAGAATATTGTCCTCAATTTTCAAGTTGCTCCGAGTAAAAGTTTCGGAGATACAGCCTTGAGAACTTGAGTGACGCTTTTCTCGAAACTGTGTTTTTGAAGTCCGTTGGCAAGATTTTTTCGAGAACTACTTAACCACTCTTCATGAAATTTTGCACAGATCCCTGAGATACAATTTTTAAATACTTGGACGAATAATTTTTTTTTCGATTACACCTATTTGAAAAAAAAAAAAATGTCGCTGGTTTAAAATATTTTTTTCCAAATATTTGAGAATGTCTTTAGTAATTAATAGTATATATTGGCAAAAATAAAAAAATCTTATAAAACATTTAATTTTTTATATGAAAATTTTTTTTTTTGAAAAATTTGTTTTGTGTTTTGTATTCTGAGGAAACCCATGTAACCCCATACATTGTTTGTAACTAAAGGGACGCCATTTACATCTTGGTTGGTTTCGAGGTCGATCTAACACCTCTGCCATGTTGTGGGTCCGAGACACGGCCGCAATGCTACTCCACACTGAACTGAATTATTATTTCTTTAATAAAGTTAAAGCCACGAATCTCTCCCCTAAAGTTCAAATCCAATAAACAGATTGGAGATACTCTAAGAGGGTTACTGCTCCCCGTGGTACCAGATTTAAGTCTCCGGACAGACCTAGTGTAGTTGAATGTCAAGTATCGGCAAATCTGGTTAAGTGATTCATTTCAATTTCCGCTATCACCTATATGACTGAAAGTCTAAGATCTGAGATAGTTTACCCTTGTTCTGGCGAAGGCGAACTGTTCCTAATCGGACAGTATCCAATTAGAATTTCTACAACCAGTGAAAGGTAGACTTCGTTAAGAGCGAAATATTACTTTAGTCGCGCTTTCTTATAAACGAGTTGCTATTTGGTGCTTATTCCGAGAGCTGATCTAGAGAGATCGTCGTGTACTGCTATATATAGTTCTTTGTAAAGGCATAGAAATGAAGAACTCTTTTCCTTTCCCGCCAGTTCGGTGTCATGTCTGAAGGTATGCATTCCCAAGTATTTAAGTCTTGACCTCCCAAACGCGCGACAGCCAAGACGGAATGGTTGGGATGTTTCCACCACATATTCTTCCATACAGCTTCTGCAAATGGCGTTTGGTGAGATATCCTGCCTTACAGCATGGACGCGTGAAATGGCCTGTTAAAAGCCCCACAACTGAGAGGATAGAGACTAGCCTTACTGAAGGCCAAAGAAATCAATAGATCTCTTGCGATCTTGAGCCTAAAAGCTTCTGTGACAGTGCATGTATTTATGGTAGCACTGGCCAAGCTCCCATGAAGCCCAGCTATCTAGTCGTAGAGCACAAGAAGATACGAAATCACCGACCCGCTCCCATTCTACTGATAGCGGGTCTAGGGGGCCTTTCCTCGCTAGCTCATCAGCTTTATAATTTCCTGCGATTTCTCTGTGGCTTGACAGTCACACCATTCTTATCACAAAGACACTCGATGTTATTAGTGGTGAGCTTAGGCACTCCTTGACCAGCTCTGAATGGACTGTTAATGAGTTTAACGCTAGTATCGCCGTTCAATTGCCTGAGTGGCTGGTCACTCCTCTGAAGGAGGCTGCACTCCGAAGCAACAAATCTACAGCTACCTTAATGGCTGAAACCTCGGATTGAAAAACACTACAGTAGTCAGGAAGCCTAAAGCTGATGTCGATAGAGAGCTCCTGGCAGTAAACACCTCCACTAACGTTCGCCCCAAGCTTTGACCCATTCGTAAAGAAGCCCATTGCCCCTCTTCCCTAATAGCTTCTTCTCACTTATAACTCCCTCCAAGTATAGGGGCAGAGGAGAAACCGTTAGAGTTCAATTTGGCTACTCCATGATCCAAGTGAGCTGGTATGAAGTTAAACGGTATGAAGGTTTGCTAGTGTTCAGAATCCTGTTTTTTTAGAACTTCGATTCTAAAAATAAGCTTTTTGATAAATATTTCCAAAAGGTCAGTTGGGTTTCCATACAATCTATTGTGTTTTTAGGTTGGTAGTATTGTCAGTCATATTTATGTCAAATTTCATGTCAAAATATTCATTTTTGTTTGAGATACGTATCGTTGTGTGTGCTGCTAAAAGTGAGTTTTTCGTCTTTTGCGATGTCGAAATTTGTTGAGCAAATTTGCATTCAATTTTGTTTACGGAATCAATTTCCTGCTGCGGATACGTTGAGGATGGTGCAAAAAGCCTTTGGTGATGAGGCTATGTCTAAAAAAATGTTTACAAATGGTATAGTAAGTTCCAAGCCGGCCGTGAACATGTCGAAGACGAAGAGCGTCCTGGGCGACCATCAACCTCAACGGACGAAGCTCACGTTCAATAAATCAAAGATTTGGTGTTGAAAAACCGTCGATTAATAATTAGAGACCTTGCTGATGAAGTTGGCATATCGAAAGGCTCAGCCAATACCATTTTGAAGGATGTCTTGGGCCTCAAGCGCGTCAAATCTCGACTGGTACCGAAAACATTGAATTTTTTGGAAAAAAGGCGTCGCGTTGAAGTGTGTGAAACGATACTTTCCGACTACCAGGGTGTCATGAAATGCATTATAACTGGCGATGAGACTTAAATCTATGCTTACGACCCCGAAACAATCGATCAATCGAGCGAATATCGTTCCAAAAGAGAGCCGAGACCAAAAAAATCGCGCCAAAGTCGCTCAAAAATCAAGGTCATGGTGACTGTTTTCTTCGATTATCGTGGTGTTGTGCATTATGAATTCCTTCCAACCGGTCAAACAGTCAACAAGGAATACTATTTGAACGTTATCCGTCGTTTGCGTAACGCTATCCGCTTAAAAAGACCGGAATTGTGGAAAGACAATTCTTAGTTTTTACATCACGACAATGCACCATCCCATACTGCCCTCGTAATTCGTGATCATTTCGCCAAAAACTCAACCCATATCGTTCCGCAACCACGTATTCACCTGATCTGGCGCCGTTTGACTTCTGGCTGTTCAGGAAGCTCGAAAGACCGCTCCGGAGACACCGTTTTTATACGATAGAGGAGATTTAAGCCGCAGCGAAGACGGAACTGAAGGCCATCACGGAAAGTGACAACAACCAGTGTTTCGAAGATTGGAAAGTCCGTTGGCATAAGTGCATTGTATCGGGAGGGGATTACTTTGAAGGGGATGAAATTGATTTGGAAGAATAAATAAAGTATTTTCAAAATAAATACAATGTCACCTTGGGCACAGTAGTATAACTAACAACGCGCTGACTATTGGCTTTCCAAGTCACAAAATATTAGCTTGGCTACGTTTTCATAGAGCCAGTACACCAATTTTAGCGAGAGACCCCACCTCTTACTCCTCTTGCTCCTCTTCAAGAAAATAAGTTGACCGAAGCCTTCCTCTCTCTCTCTCTCTTTGAAGTTTAGACTCCATAAGAATTTCCTATCCAGGATAAGTACTTTACCCTGTCCTCTGGATGGACAATAGAGCCTCTCAACGATTGGAAAGTAACATCAGAGTCAGTTTATTTTGATTTATGGCTTAACAATTTCTCCACTGGAATTTAGTTAGCATACTTAAATATCCTTAAACACATGGGAGTTTGATAATGCTCGCAGAAGGCTGCTGATATAAGAAAAATCTATTTTTTATTTAAAATTGATGGAAACTGTGCTTTGTTCGAAATTCTGTAGAATGATTTTATACTCTGCTAATCATTTTAGAGCGTCACTCGTATTTCTAGCGACATTATAACAAAATATACGCTACACATGAGAGCAACTACCCGAATCTGCACCCAACAATTGTAAATATAAGGTTCGTAAATTGTTAAAAATTTCAATAATACTGTGCGTATTAATATTCCAAAAAATATTTCAAATTCTCATTCAAAAACTGCAATGCTTTCTCTCTCTTTCTCTCCTGATCATTGCATAAAATTCTAAACAATTTCAATAAACTGCACAATAAATGCACATGTCATTTAAACACTTTGACACCGCTACTCCCATTGGGCTAATTAATAAACAATTTCCACAATTTTGTATTATTTCATTTTTGCTTTGCAACTCTGCAACTAATCACACTGCTAATCGCACACAATGATATCTCAATAAAATTTACGCTACATTTAGCAATGTCTAACACAGCTAACATTAATCGGCGTACAAGCAAAGGCCATAATAAATTTATATGCAATATAAATGAATATTAAAATATGAAAATGGAGAATGCGAAATGAGTCAGCAGCCAGCAGGCAGCAGCAGCAACAACCATGCATTATATATATTGTATGCATGCCGTAGTGTTTGACTAGGCTCAACATGACGTATGAGCAACAAATTCCCCAAATGCGCACAGAGTTCATATTTCAGGCGCTTAACTAATTGCAAACGATCAGCCATACCACATACGCACACACAGGTGTATTTACACACTCGTAAGCTGGTATGTGCGTGTGTGTATTGTGTTTGAATCGAAAATTTGCAAAATGAAAGAAAAATATTCAAATAAAATAGAATAAAAAGTAGAAGGTATATTGAAATTTTACAAGCCACATAACAGTAGTTAGTTTTGTGGCAGATGGAGCGTAAATGTTGCATGAATTTACATGACTGTACATGTGTACATATAATAAAATGCCTCATTCAACTGGAGGTGTATGTAAATATATATATGTATACCTTAGTATATATACGGATGTGTGGCTTCATATGGCCATATTTATATTTGAAAAATAAATTCGACAACCTCAACTAAAACTATAACTTTTGCTTGTGTGTTTGTTGGTGCAGAAAAATACAACGAATTTCCAGCAAATAATCGAGGTTTGCCATCACATTACTCTCCTAATGACCACAGATTGCATTGTAGGAATATATATATATATGCATGGATAACTATGAATATCCTTTGTAGTCTTTGAAACGATTTTTTAAATTTAAATTAAAGCTAAATCCAACAATAACAACTGGAGAATACACAGAAACGAAAACTTCTGCTGCATCAATGTTTCAACACTCTTAACGAAAGCATTTTTTATAGCATAAAGGGTGTGAAAAATACCTTTTTATGGGTTTTAATCATTCAGTTTGAAAAGCTATATGCTATAGTCCGATCCTAAAAATTTATACAGAAATCGTAGAAATGCCTTTGTCAATAATATATTCAAATTTCGTACAGATACAGTTTCAGTGCTCCACTCCAGAACTTGAGTTTGATCGATCATTTTGTATGACAGCTGTGAGCTATAGTGATCTGATGTAAACGATTTCTTTCCAAATTGTACCATTGGCTTGCGTTATAATCTACGCTAAAATTTGTGGAGATATCTCAACAAATGAAAAGGTTTTCCATACAAGAACTTGCTTGTGATCGTTCAGTTTATATGCTATAGTGTTCCGATATTGGTGATTAAGACAAATGAACAGTTTCTTGAGAAGGCAA
Source organism: Bactrocera zonata (assembly GCA_037783105.1). Taxonomy (NCBI): domain Eukaryota; kingdom Metazoa; phylum Arthropoda; class Insecta; order Diptera; family Tephritidae; genus Bactrocera; species Bactrocera zonata. Next base: position 99,376 of record JBAWJQ010000659.1, on the reverse strand, counting down.
GAACGTGCGTAAAATTTCAGATCGATATCTCACAAACTGAGGGACTAGTTCGCTTTAATATAGGAGAACCCAGAAAATAGACGGACATAATTCAATTGACTAAGGTCATCATGATGATAATTTGTCCATATATTTTATAGAGTCTCCAACATTTTCTTCTGAGTGTTTCAAACTTTATCACAAATTTTTTCAACCCATTCATGGCATAAAAACAAGCTGGAGTTCGCTGTGGTTTAAATATCTTAAATTAACACTTTGCTTGGGTCGACAGTGATTAATATTAGACCAATAGAAATTACAGTCTTCCTGTAGTCACCTGCTTGAAGTGGAACCGCCTCCTAGGAGCATCAAAAGGCCTTTCCTCAGCTACGTCGACGACATAAGATAATACGCATGACTCTTACCACCTCTTTGTATACCCAGCTAAACCCGACACATCTGGCAGTCTTCTTCTACGGTTCGATCCCGTCGAAACAGCACGTGGATCAAAGTCAAAGTAAAATCGTTTTATTCCCATTTTTTTGGCGGGTGATGGGTGGAAAATGCTTTTCGCATCATCAGAGCTGTCGTCACAGCAACGTGTTGCAAGTGTCTAAAAACCCCCTCTTTACCCTCTCTAAGAAACCGTTGCTCACCCTGGTACCGAGTTTGCATTACATCAGGATGGCGTTCCATTTTTCTTACTGAGAGATTTACCTCTGCCCACCTGCCAGGCAAAATTGCTACGTGGTTCTGATAATCTCCCTGTTTTTTCGCTCTCCAACAATTAAATTGGCCGCATTTATTAGGGCCACCATTCTCCAAATTTCCGATTTGTCTGTAAGATCTTCTAAGTCTGGCCGTCCACCTGCCGCGACGATCGTTTTCCCATTTTCGTTGCTATGTAAGCATCTTGTCTTTTTTATTCGGTCAATTGCACTTTTGTTATTTCCATATACTTTCTTTAGCTCCCACAGATTTTTTTATTTCGTGCGCTGGAAAGTCAATGAGTGCCTTACTTCCTACGACTAATGTGGCATCACCAGACACAGTTCGGTTAGCTGCTGCAACTCTGAGGGATGCGATGCACTCTTGCCAATATCTTACGCCGGATTTCCTTTTTAAGCAGATCTGCTCAGATTTCCGATCCGTATAGTAAGAATCTAGCTTTCCCGTTTCTTGAGAGTTCCTTGTTATCTTGATCATTAGATAAGATAGGAGGGGATTTTTGCTGTCTTTTCTGCGGCGGGCTGAATTTGTACCCAGAAGGTTAATATGGGGTCCAATTTTACGAATAGGCAATGTATTACTTTTTGTGTCCTTAGAATATCTTTATTCCTTTGCATGCTTATTGCGAGAGGAATGTGCTTGTCCGTCAGTAGTAGTCCCTCTATTTTTTCTTTAGCGAGCTGGAGGTTATGCGAGCGAAGCCATGTTTGCGTCGGAATTATGACGTAATTCAGCTTTCTTCTGGCTTCCACCGTCCAAATCATTACCTGATTCAGATTTCTTTGCGCTTTCTCTGTGTTTCGGTCTGTGTTAACTGCTGCTATGTCGTCCGCTTAGCCGATAAAATATAATTCGTTTGACATTTCAAGTTTCAGTATTCCGTAATAACTCATGTTCCACAGGTCTGGTCCTAAAATTGACCTTTATTCTGCTCCTGATGTAACTTCTATTTGTCGTGATCCGTCTCAAGTTTGACACATCATTTTTCTGTTTCTAAGATAGTCTGCATACCGTATTGAGAAAATCGGGGATTCTGAAGTTTTTTTTCCAAAGTGTCGATCATGCCTTGTCGTGATCCGTCTCAAGTTTGACACATCATTTTTCTGTTTCTAAGATAGTCTGCATACCGTATTGAGAAAATCGGGGATTCTGAAGTTTTTTTTCCAAAGTGTCGATCATGCCCGCCTATCCAGCGCTATATCTGATTCAAAATACACTTTGTTATTCAGTATAATCTTCAAGTGCATTAATACGTTTGCTTCAACGATGCTCCAAGCTGTGGTATGTGCGGATGACCTGTGACGACGAATACCGATCAAATCATGGAAAACATCGTGTTAGACCGGCATGTGGCATCTCGTGACATCGTCCAGAAAATGGAAGTTAGTCAGAAAACCACTTTAAACCATCTGCAGAATGCTGGATACACAATAAAGCTTGATGTTTGGGTGCCGCATGATTTGACGCAAAAAAACCTTCTGGACCGAATCAACATCTGCGATATGCTACCGAAACGGAACGAACTCGACTTATTTTTGAAGCGTATGGTGACTGGCGATGATAAAAGGATCACATACGACAATATCAAGTGAAAACGGTCGTGGTCAAGGGCCGATGAATCGTCCTAAACAGTGGCCAAGCCGGGATTGACGGCCAGGAAGGTTTTACTGTGTGTTTGGTGGGATTGGAAGGGAATTATTCACTATGAGCTGCTCTCATATGGTCAGAGGCTTAATCTTACCATCTACTGCGAACAACTGGAGTGCTTGAAGCAGGCGATCGACCCAAAGCGTCCAGAATTGGCCAACAGGAAGGGAGTAGTGTTCCACCAAGACAACGCCAGACCACGCACTTCGTTGATGACTCGTCAGAAGCTACAGGAACTCGGATGCGAGGTTTTATCACAACCACCATACATAGCACAGCGCTAATTGATTACCACCTGTTCCTGTCCATGGCGAACGCCCTTGTTGGTGTAAAGTTGAACTCAAAAGAGGCTTGTGAAAAGTGGCCGTCCCAGTTCCTTGCAAATAAGCAGGGGGGCTTCTACGAGGGGGTTATTCTAAAGTTGCCGTCTAGATGGGAACCGATTACAGAACGAAACGGCGCATATTTAAACTAAATCTTTAACACTTTTTATAAAACATTGAATAAAGGGCAAAAAGGCGGAAGGAAGATACTTGGAAACGCAATATTTTACTAAAATTTTACAAAATAAATTTTAAATTTATTCAAATTATGCAAATAATAGAAAATAAATTAATGCAATACAAGTCAATCAGAGTTCAATAACTTATAGTAAGCCAGCTTAATACATGACTCAAATGTGACACTAATTTATTATACAACATATATATACATACTATATTATGTTGTTTTTCCAATAAATTAAAAAAAAATTAAAAGAAAATTAGATTCCTAATTTAATTACTGACGCATATAAAAACTGCAAATCAAATATATTTGTGCTCGGCACTAACGAAAAAAAACACAAAAGCTCAGTAAAAACGCAATAATAATTAAATATGCGCTCCGTGTGGCAAGCGAGCGCAAGTGAATTATATAAGTTTGCGCTACGTGCAAATACACGGCAAATAAATTGGATGCGCTTCAAAACAAAAACCGAAAACCTGCCACCGAAGCAACAAACAACAAGAAATCGGCCAAAATATCATAACGAAAACATTACGGTAAAAACAGCAGTGTTCAATAAATATCGAATGCATGCCACACGCCATGACGATTTTCATTAAATCATTGTCAACACAATCACCGTTCGGCGATGAGCAACAAAAACACAATTAAAATGACGTTTGAAGAAAAAACTCGCAACACAAAAATGGCAATCAAGCAAACGGACAGGCGGCAGGTATATTTTGCGAAGAAGCAGCAAAAACCAACAACAACTACAAAAACTATGCAAATATTGTGCAGCAAAAATATTGAAGCGCCAAATTTAAATAATAAATAAATACAGTTACAAAAACGCGCACATAAAATTGGGGATCAACAAAATCGCAGACAACAATTTCATGGCAATTTTTCGGGTTGATTTCTTTTGCTTCGAAGTATGTATTTGCTTTTGCTTGTTCTTTTATTCTGGAGAATTTATTTCAATTTGCGCTGCATTTGTTGCTCGCTGCTTTATTTTGTTGGCTGTGTTTTTGTAGTTGTAATATTTTTATTTCGGTAAAATTTTGCCGTTGGCATGGTGCCGGCTCTTTTGCTGAACACACGCGTTGTTGCACGCTGTTTTGTGAGATTTTTTTTTTTAAGTATATCTATGTATGTATGTATATGTATGTGTTTTGCATATGAAAAATTTCCGATTCATTCGTGCAACAAAACGCCGCACAACGTGTACAACATGAAAATTTATGCCGCAAATTCATCGATACACAAAAGCCTGCCCAAATGAATGCCTGCCGAAATCCCAGACTTGCCACGCGCACACCGACACAATCTGCCGTTATGTGCTGCTGAGCCACTGCCGCCCAAATCTGGGCGTATTATGTTGGGCTACCTTGTTAGTCTGGCAGGATTTGTTGCGTTGAGTTACGTTGCTGAGTTCTCAATGACTCAGCTACAGCGCAGTGCTTAGATTTCCAAAGCCCAAGGCACACAAGCGCTCAAACACATACATATACAACACTTATATGTATGTATGTATATATTTATGTATGGTTGTGTGAATTTGGTCACAAAGGCTTTGTTACCTGAAATATTCGTGGGCGCCGATTTTATGTATTTTTGGTTAGTTAGTTCGTTAGTTGCCAGACGAGATTATTTGAATTTTAACTTCGATTGATGATTTATGCCTCGCTCCGCGCTTCTTCGTTGACAGGTTGAAGAGGAAACTTTCGGGAAAAACGCATAAAAAAGCGAAAAACAGTAAGAGCAAGTTAGTAAGCGCAAAGTACGAGTGGAACCGTGATGTCAGTTTGTTTTGGGTTTTGTAGTCGACTAATTTTCTAATTATTTAGGCGAATATTAAGTACGATAGTGTAAAGCAGCGCGCCAGTCTTTTCTTCTTTTCGAGATACCAAGTTCAGATAAGTCCTTCTCCACCTGAACTCTCTAACATTGTGGATGTCTTCCTCTTCCTCTGCTTCCACTGGCGGGTGCTGAATCGAAAACCTTCAAAGCTGAAGTGTTCTATTCCATCCGGACAACAAAACCTAGGCAGCGCAGCCACTTTCTCTTAAATTGCTGAACTATGTCAATGTCGCCATATATCTCGGACAGCTCATCGTTTCATCGACCGCGCTACTCGCCGTTGCCACTGCACAAAGGATCATAAATCCCTCGCAAAACCTTCTTCCCGAACACTCCTAAAGCCGACTCATCAGGTGATTTCAAATATTTATTCGTTCGCACCATACAGCAGGACGGGGATGATGAAGCACTTGAAGAGTTTGATCTTTGTTCGTCGGGAGAAGACTTTACTTTTCAATTGCCTACTCAGTCCATAGTGCCACCTATTGGCAAAAGTGATTCTGCGCTAGGTTTCAAGGCTGATATTATTTTATGTTGTATCATTTCCATTAAAAGTGTTTTCGGAAATGTGCGTCCCAACCTAGGCGAGTGGTATACTTCTTTATTAGTATAGCGAGCCTCTGGTTTCAAGACCGACGTCCTCCCGCAGGCGCAGCTCTGGTGAGCAGACGCTGTAATTAGTCATCGGCGAACCCTTAAACTGGATATGCCGGAGTGGCTCCGCTGAAGCTCCCTCGTTTTTAGCTGCGACCCCAGACTCCAGAAGGGTTGGCTACCGCAACTAACACAAGGATTGCTCATGTTGCCCGTGTGCGGGGCGAGGCGACTCCAGACTCCACAAAAAAGGGCTACCGCATCTTACACAAGGGTTATGAGACGCCAGGATGCACGGCGAGGCGAACCCTTAAAGCGATTATGTCGGAAAGGTTCTCTTGTTTAGCTGTGACTCCCAGGATCCACAAAGGTTGGCTACCGGATCTTACACAAGGGTACCTGATGTTTAAAGGATGCGTGGCGAGGACGCAAGAGTAGGAAGTAAATTTGTTGGTTGATTTCAAGTTTTATCCCTTATGAGTACGAAGTCTATCTTCGTCCTCCAAAAATCTTAAGCCGATCCAAATAATGTGGGTTTTGTACCCCCGATTGCTAAAGTAGTGGCACCAAATGTTTAACCTTAACCTAACAAAATCAGTACATTCGAAAAGGAAGAATCGAGCATCTCGTCACTTCCCGGACAACTGTGAACGTACACACACTTTAGCTTTAACGCGTGGATAAGGCAATATCTACTGAAACTCTCTATACTAAATAGTTACAAAGTTGGCAGAGCCCAAAAGAGGTTATGGCTTACTGCTGACCCCTAGGCTGTTACACGATGGGTTTAGATGAGACCCAGCTGTCCAAAAGTAAACGAAAAGGAAATGAGGTTTTCACTTCCGCGAAAAGACTCAAATGAGGGATTCTACAAAGTAGATATCCAAGCCCTAATTTGAGTCTTCTCACGAAATAAGTCCATGCAATTGATAGTGGGGGTATGCATGCCTTAAGAAGGACGATATGCCAGGGCTACAGTTTAGAGCTAATATCAGTGCGAAGCTGTCGGAATATATGGTACACTGTATTCCCTTAAAAGAAGATGCGTTTTGAAGCAACAAATCTACTGCTATAACTGCTTGCTATCCAATAACAGTCTCAAGTTTTTATGCCAGCTAATTGTTCCATTCGCCACACTCGTAAGTATTGACAAAACGAAGATAGCTGATATGTAGCTTAATTGTGGCATTTGGAAACAGTTTTGCGGTTCACAAAACCAATATACTCTGTGTAACATGTCATAAGTGTTTAAAAAAACGAATCCAGGCGGCAATACTTCCGGTCTGCAGCTACTCCAAAAGGCACACAAAAAACTCAATTTTCGATTCTATTTAAATAAACGCATAAACTCGGAACTGCTCTTCGACAAAATCGTGTAGCCGCGGCGTTGCGCTTGAATGCAGCTGCAGCTAATGCCGATTCGCCGGTATTAAAAGACTTGCGGCGAAAATTCAATATTTGAAAATTCAAGAAGAGGAATGAAGAGGCTTTTTTGTGTGCAAAACAAAACTTTTTTACATGAAAGGCATAAAAAAGGAAATCTGGGCATACAACTACATACATATATACAGCGCAAATACACAGCGCTGCCAAATAGAAAAGCGGCAATCGTTTTTTGCACGAAATAAAGCCTAGCGCCGAATTAATCCTTCAAATACTGGAAAAATGCTCACATATCGAATTACATACAAGCGCACATATGTTTGTGTATGTGTGCAAGCTCGAACAAAAACCCCAGAAAATATTCATTCGACATTTTTGAAAAACATCGGAAACCCCGCAATTGGCATTAGTTCAGAGAACGAATTTCCTACGCGTGCTACTATTTTGCCTGCGCTTAGCGTTGTTAAGCTGCTGCAAAAAATATGTGACGTAAATTTAATGTATGCACTCATTTGTTTGGCTTAAAACACCACGATTCTGCAAATGAGATTAACCAAAGTGTCAGCAATGCAAGCACGAATAATTTTGGCAAAGCTCTAGGGAATAATAAATAAAATGTTCAAAAATGCAGCGATACAGGATTAAATTGACAAATTGGAGCGCACTTTTTTTGCTTGTAACCGCAGTGAATCTTCTAGCTACTATCTAAATAATCTGGTTAAATATATTTACTACGCGGAAATAATTTCCTATTTGGTATAAAAGTTAGTTGGCCGAGAGGAAATTAGAAATCGTGCATGGATCAGTAAAAAAAATAAGGCACAACAAAGTATTTGCTCTCTTGCTGCTCATACACATTTGAAAAGTTCAACCAAATTAACAATTAGTAGACCTCATACTCGAATATTCACTAATTTAAACGCGCCTACCTCGCAACGTTACAATCGATCACACCACGAGCAGGATGGGATACTATGGGCTGCTATATATATTTCTGGCCTAATAATGAAAATAGACATATTTATCAACGAAAATGTTTTTTTTTTTCGTTGGATTTGGCTCGTCTTGGAAGACCCACACGGTCGATTGCTGTTTTGTTTCGAGCTCATATGCATAGGTCCATGATTCATCGCCTGTGACGATCTTATAAACGTCTTTTGAAGCACCGCGATCGTATTTTTTCAGCATTTCTTTACACCAATCCACAAGAGCCTTTTTTGAGCGATTGTCAAATTGTGCGGGATCCAACGAGAACAAACCCTTTTTACGGCCAGGTGTTCATGCAATATCGAATCTATGCTGGTGGGAGAAATGCATATGCATGCCTCTATCTGAAGGTATGTTACATGACGGTCTTGCATTATCAGTTCACGTACGGCATCGATGTTTTCTGACACAACGGCTGTTTTTGGACGACCTTCACGGAATTCGTTTTTAGCGAGCGTCGGCCACGATTGAATTCGTTGTAACAGTTTTTCACAGTGCTATAGGATGGTGCTTCATAGCCATATAAAGATTTTAGTTCATCGATGCACTCTTGTCGTGATAATCCACGTCGAAAGTTGTGAAAAATGATCGCACGAAAATGTTCACGAGTTAATTCCATTTTTTGGCCGAGATGAATTTTTTAATTCCCTGTAAATAAAACAATTCACGATTAAATGACAAAACGTTCTGAGTGATGTTATGCTAAAAAATGTCAAACTTTCCAATGGAAATGTCAGATTGCACCTGGCAACACTTTATGTTGCCTAGTCCAGAAATATATATAGCAACCTACGTAGATATCGAGCGGGAAAAGGGAAGCGAGACGCTTTTGCAGAAAAATACAAGGAGGGAAGTCAAAATGCGTGAGTACGAAGAGCTGGACAATTCTACGAAAAGATGCGGCTAACAGAAGGTTTCAATAGCAGAGCATACTCTAGTAGAACCCCCAGAGGTGATCTAGTTAGTGGCAGATACAAAGAGCATACTGCAATTATGGAGACATCACTTCGCTAAATTTCGGAGAAACCATAACACCAGGAGATCATGAACCCGATTCCCCAGTCGATGACGATGGAGCAGACGTTCCATTGCCTGCCCATGAAGAATGTCATCTAGCAATTACCAGTCTGAAGAACAACAAAGCGGCGGGGACCGATGGATTGCCGACCGAGCTATTCAAACACGGCGGCGAAGAACTGATAAGGAGCATGCATCAGCTCTATGGTCGGACGAAGGCATGCCCAACGATTGGAATTTGAGTGTGTTCTGTCCAATCCACAAAAAGGGAGACAACACAATCTGAGACAACCACCATGGGATAAGCCAACATCGCGTTATATCCAGCGTACTGTGTGAAAGATTAAAGTCTATCGTGATAAGATCCAATCCTCACCGGCGTGTCTTCAAGCTTGGAAAATCAACAACTGACCAGATATTAACTATGCTCCAAACCTTGGAAAATACCCGGGAAAGGAGTCGTTTGTCGATTTCAAAGCTGCTCTTGATAGCTCTATACCTTTATGTCTGAATTTTGGTTTCCACGAAGAACGAATATGGTTGTGTAAACTAGCGTTGAGCAATACGAAAAGTTCCTTCAGGATCGGCAAGGATCTCTCCGAGCCATTCGAGAGCAAACGACGTTTCAGGCAAGGCGACTCCCTATCGTGTGACTTCTTCAATCTACTGCTTGAGAAAATTATTTGAGCTGTGGAGCTTAATCGAGCAGGTAAAATATTCTATAAAAGTGTACAGCTGTTGGCGTACAACGAAGATATTGATATCATATTGGCCTCAAAACACACGCCGTTGGTTCTGTTTTCTCTAGACTGTATAAGAAAGCGAAGCAAATGGATGTGGACTTCAAGCAAACAGCCTTCGTACTCGCGACTAGGCTCTACGTCACTGGACCAACAATAACCAATATTAACACCAACAAGATCGTCGTCCTCGTAATCCAATGCAAAAAACTCTTGCCAACAGGTGCTACTTCGGAATGAGTAGGCAAATGAGATAATAAAGTCGTCTCAACGAACAAAGACCAAACTCTATAAGGCACTCATTTTTCTCGTCCTACCTTATGGTTCATAGGCATGTGTGATAACAACATCTGATGAGCCAGCGTTACGAGTTTTCGAGAAAAAGGTTCTGCGGAATATTTTTTTGTTTGCGTATTGGCAAAGGCGAATGCCGCATTCAATGGAACGATGAGCTGTATGAGGTATACGACGTAGTTCAGGAAGAAGAAGACATCCACTGCGTTGGAAAGACCAGGTGGGGAAGGACCTGACTAGGAATCTCCTGTTGGCGCCACAGAGTGAAAAGAAAGATCGACTGGCGCGCTGTTTTAAACTCGTCTATAACCTCTTAAACGGTGCCTAGGTCGATTTAGACTTAACAACCTCATCAGGAATATGTTCTTGAAATATGTTTATGATATATATACATATTTCCTAAGAAATGAATCTGGGCGTAATGTTGCTGTCAATGGGGAACGCTACAGAGCCTTGGTTGCTCACTTTTCGTGCCTGAGTAAGAAGACATTGATTTGGAGCACCTTAGGGCCCATCAAGACGGTGATAAGTGTCAAACAGTCAACGAATCAATCAATTTATTGCAGGAAAATTTTGGTTCGGACATTATCTTTTCGTCGGCTTGTGCCGCGGTGCGATTAACAGAGTTAGACCATTTTTGGTGGGGTTATTTGTAGTCGCTTGCCTACCCAAATAAGCGCGAGACGATTGGCGCTTTTGAAGAGAATATTGATTCGAACATACATCTGGCATAAATCACCGAAACTGGCATATTCTCATAAACAAGCGATTATATGACGTTTACGTGGTATTGATCCAGCTTGTTTATTGCCTTTGATTATATGTACATATATACTTACATACATACATATTATATATTTTCTGACAGTAGACATTTTATAGGATAAAGTCATTTAAAAACACCAATTGTTTACATTGAAAGAGTTAACTCAATATAACTGGCTGTGCTTGCGGTTTATGCTGGTTGTTACATAAGTACTACATTACTGCGTTTCACTGTGGAACAGAATTCCGGTCACACACACATTTTCTTCCCATAATTTTTAAAGGAGAAATTCCTTCGTAACAGCCTGTCGCCCTTAGTTCCATTTTAGTTTGTAGTTTTTGTTCTCCAGCTACACATACATAAAAATGTAGGCGACAGCTTCCTAACACCTACGACACCTGTCACTGACAGTTCGAGCTATGGGAGCGACACTACAAAACCACACAATGCAGAAGCTGAGTGAGACAATAAAAATGAAAATGTGCCGTATTCACTGATTTGGTATTCTGACTTTTTTTGCTTTGTCTACCAAAGGCCCTGTGGGTGCGTTCTGTTGTTGTTTGTTTGTCAATAGTTTTATCCGGACTCGTTGAGATATTGAAGTGGTTGTAGTTTAGGTCTCTGTGTGGAGTTTTTTTCCTTAAGTGCCCTGTAGGAAGCAACATGACTCTGGCGAACTAAGCTATACTAAGTACTAGTTAGCGTTTATGAACTCTTTTACATCAACAACTAATGAAGTGAGAGTTTAAGAGAGATAGAGAGAGCGACAACCTAGTAAATACCAGCATGTGAACTGGTATAAATTTGAAAGAAATTCGGACATTGGTTAAAGAAAACGCGCTTACTTAAATTGTCCGACTGCAACTGCCAAAGGCTAGAGCTTTTACTTCTCATTACGAGAATAATAATTTTTCATTCAAAAAAAAAAAAAAAAATGATTTTTTGACACCTAAGCCCCCTTTTCGTAGACCAGGTCCCATATATATCAATTTTATTAAGTAATTGCTTTCCAAAAGCACTCTAATTTATATTATTCTCAAGCTTATTTTTATAGTCTTTAATAAATATATACTACAATTCACTTTTATATTTTCTACTTGCAGTCTTCATGTTCAGTTTGACTGGAATTCGCTAGCTTGGTAAAACGAATTTACAGATTGCCGAGCGTCACAGTCGGTAAGTGAACTACAATATTATTTACAATGTTTAAAATTTCATGAAAATTACAAGCATACTCTGTGTATTATGCTGAGTATATCAAATATTCCTACAGGATCTGTACTTGAGTTGAGTCACATGTGTTGTATTTGGAGGTAACTCGTCTGTTTGTTAGCATTCTTTGTAGCTCTTGGGAATGCTTAAAGGTAATGTCAAATCGCTTTGGCAGCTAAGCGGGCTTCTGAAAAAATATCGACTGGCAAATGCCTATTGGTTGAAGTGTTGGCAGTCACAAGTATTTATATACATAAATACGAATATACAAAGATATTTTAAAACAGCCCACATGCCAGTTATTAGGCATATCTGGCTTTGGTTGAAAACCCATTGACTTTTTAAAATAAAGACTAAGGAAATTTATATGAAAATGCCGCTTTTATTCATAAATAAGCGAATAAGAACTTTAATTTTATAAGAAAATCTAATTTTTATTCAATATAATAACTTTCCTAACCGTATTTCTAACGGATCATAGTCCAATTGGTACACTTGTGGTATGACAGAACTCTCTGCTTGGAGCAGAAACCAGCTGATCATTTTGCTTTTGCCCCATTTTTGTGTGTTCGGCGCTTGACAACTAAGATTAGAATACCTTCACTAGCAGCAGTTATGTGGTTGCTAAGGAAAATTCTAACCTTAAATTGAAAAGTAATCATTCAACAGCTGAACGCATGCATTAAATTTAGTGGGAATAAGTAACTCACTGAAAACTTCATATTATTTTGCTTTTATATTTGATCGCTTTTCTGCGTTTATTTTATTTTATTTTGAAATTCTTAATACTTTGTTAACCTTCATTTTCGAAGTAGAGGCAATTCCTAGACGACACGTGTGTAGATTCTCCCTTCCTCAACGAAAACAGACATAGAAAAAGTTCTGCAAGATCAATTGACGATCGATTGTGTTTTTATACCCTGAACAGTGTATACTGAAGTTTTAATATTCGGAAGAAAAAGTCGCAGACCTTAAGCTAAACTATGTCAGTGTTACAGTTCGCCGCACGATAGAGGATTGCCTTGTCTGAAACCTCGTTTTGTATTGAACAACTGACGGAGCTTTCGGTATTGTTTAACGTCAGTTTACACAACCGCATTTGTTTTGCGGAGGTACTAAATTCAGACATAGCGGCATAAAAGGCACCTCCTCTTCCTGCTGTTAAAAGTAGCTTTGAAATCGACGAAAAGGTGGTGTCTGCCGATTCCTTTCTCACAGCTCCTTTCCAAGGCTTGGCGCATAGTGAATAGTTGATGGATAATCATAGTTGATCCCACACTGATAAGGTCCAATCGGTAGGTTTTAGTCTTTCTCACAGTATTTTCAAAGAACCTTATATGCGATGTTGAGGAGGCTTATCCAACGGTAGTTGTTGCAGAATGTTGGGTCTGTTTATTTGTGGATTGAGTAGGCATGCTTTCATCCAACCATATTCTACAAAGAAGCTGATGCATGATTTTTATCAGTTCTTCGCTATCGTATTTGATTAGCTCGGCCGGATATTCATCGGCTTCCGCCACTTTGCTATTAATCAAACGGATAATTGCTATTCGAACTTCTTCATGGTCGGGCATTGAAACGTCTGCTCCATCTTCATCGATTGAGTAATCGATTTCGCTTTCTACCTCTGTTATGCTTTCACGCTTTTCAGCAGACTTGGGAAGTATTCCCTCCATAATATGAATCCTTGACTCTTGGCACCCGTCACTAGATCACCTCCTAGGGTTCAACAAAAGTATGGTAAGGTCTTGAAGCCTACTGTTAGCCGCCGTAGCTTAACGTAGTTTTTCGAGCATTATCTCTGTCGACCGGCTTATCAAGCTCTTCGTAATCACGCATTTCGGCCTCTCTCTTTTTTTGTCGGCCAAAGTGTAGCTTCCCTCTTTAACTCTCGGTAGCTATCGCATCCCGCACGTGTTGTGGTCGATTGTAACATTGCGAGGTAGGGAGTCACTCCTCATCGTACCAGCTATTCTTTTGCCTTATCCGAAAACCATTGGTTTCGCTTGCAGCTGATGAGTGTTATCAGGTCAGTTCGTCTATCTGTTGTGGTTGCAGCTTCTCGATGTCGAACCTTTCTTGTGCTTGTTGACGTGATTTTTTTGCTGCACAGAGGCGGGTGCGTATCTTCGCTGTCCATGTTTGGACCTCGGAAGATATGCACGTCTAAAACACTGCAGACTTGACTTCCATCTATATGAAAACTAGTTCTTCAATTTTTGAGATATGAATCTGAAAATTTGCACACGTCCTTTTTACTCCAAGAAGCTAATAATTTGTGGGAATCATCTAGTACTACTGTGCCCAAAAAATAAGGTGATATTGTATTTATTTTGAAAATTTTTTAAGCATATATCCAAGTCTCATCGCCAGTTATAATGCGTTTCATGACACCCTGGTAGTCGGAAAGCATCATTTCGCACACTTCAACGCGACGCTTTTTTTCCAAAAAATTCAATGTTTTCGGTACCAGTCGAGATTTGATGCGCTTGAGGCCCAAAACATCCTTCAAAATGGTATTGGCTGAGCCTTTCGGTATGCCAACTTTATCAGCAAGGTCTCTAATTGTTAATCGACGGTTTTTCAACACCAAATCTTGTTTTTGTTGAACGTGAGCTTCGTCGGTTGAGGTTGATGGTCGCCCTGGACGTTCTTCGTCTTCGACACGTTCACGGCCGGCCTGGAACTCACTATACCACTTGTAAACATTTTTTTTAGACATAGCCTCATCACCAAAGGCTTTCTGCACCATCCTCAACGTATCCGCAACAGAAAATTGAATCCGTAGACAAAATTTAATGCAAATTCTTTGCTCAACAAATTTCGACATCGCAAAAAACGAAAAACTCACTTTTAGGAGCTCACAAAACGACACGTATCTCAAACACTAATGAATATTTTGACATGAAATTTGACATAAATGTGACTGATAGTACTACTAACCTAAAAAAAAATAATTCTCCAAATCCTTCGACGCGCGCAGTTTAAATTCAAATTGAACCATGGGAACTAAGTGCTTGTATTGGAAACTTTATCATTTGAAAAGATATTTTCACGAAATTTGGCATGGATTATCGCAATCGAAGTTAACGTTTTTTGCTGTTTTTGCTTGATTTAAGTCTAGTAGCATTACCGAGCTCAAATCTTAAACTCATTACCGAGCACTTTGATATATAGCTATCGTTTTGCTAAGCTGAAAGCTAAGATGGCTGGATAAATTTCAGATTTAACCTTGCGATTAATACTGAGATTTTATTGTCTAGCCGAGTATTATTAAAGGGAAAAACGCAGTAGCCGAAAAAAGTTAGTTTGAGCAACGAATATTTTTCTTGTTACTTCAAGAAGTTCCATTGTTGGATTGAATTTAAATTTTACTTAACTTTCCAGTCTAAGCTAAGAGAAGTTGAATTAAATAAAAGTGAAGTGAAATTAAATTAAAAATATATTTCTACGAAAGTAATTCGAAAAGTTGTTTTGCCTTAACATTTCTTTTATATTTTCTCATCACTACCCACCGCTCACCACACCGGCCCGTCCTAAGTTGATATTTCAAATCAAAGTTTGCGCTTATCAGTCTTTGCCAACAAAATGAATTTGATGCGTGTAAATTAATCTGCAGCGCAGCAACACAATAAAGCACTCAAAACAAAAACAACACAAACACACAGCGACCGCACACACACACATACATACACTCGTCGATGTGCACACATTTCAACGCAATCTCCTGCGTTAAGCTGCTCAGGCTTAGATTTTACAGAATTTGAAAATTCAACACACGCAGAATTTTCGTTTTCGTGTTTTCCTTTTCGAAGAAGCAAACAAAACGAATTCGGCAATTGGCAGTGAGCTGTGCAGGCATTGGTGTATGTGTGTGTGTGTGATATGTTGTCGGCATGACATTGTAGGCCTACAAATAATTCATTAATTTCGTTGTATCTGCTGCTGCTGCTGCTGGTCAAATATCCTGCAATGCAGCCGATAAACAACTGGGCAATTATTTTTCTTCAATTTAATTGAAGCCGATGGAAAAGAACAAAAAGCAAAAATCACACGCAATTTTATAAAAAAAAATGAACTCAGGGGGAAGCGGTGTGGAAACTTAAGCAGCTATTGAGCCAATTGGTAACGCAAATAGACAACGGTTGCTAACAATAAATTGCAAAGCAACAACAATAGCAACTGGTGTGACGAGAATTAAGTGTTTTCGGTTTTGCCGCTTCGACTCTAATACACATACACACACATACTATATGTGTTTATTATTTGAAAAAAAAACAACAACACGTCTGTGCTCTCTGAGATAAATTTTATTATTCCCGGCACAACTCAATGCTCATTTCAGACAAATGAAATTATATGAAATCAAGCATTACGAGCTGTATTACGTGTCAATCATCAGCGGATGAGCCAAATGAATGCGCCAGCATGAAAAGAGGCAAGCAAAAAATTAAACATCAAGTAAGGTTGAGCTAAATTCGTGCCGAAATATTGAACTACGAAATTAAAATACATTATAACGGTATAAGGCATTGTATTTATTGCAGCAAAAACAAGAAGAAACGTTAGTTTAGGTTGTTTTGATTTCGAAACTAGATTTTTGAACGCTTAGTTTGTATGACAGCTATATACTATATAGATCGGATCTGAAAAGATTTAATCAGATATTATAGCGCTGCCTTAGAAAATAGTGTGTAGGAAATATCGTGAATATATCACTTCAAATGAAGAAGTTTTCCCTACAAGGACTACAGATGGATAGACAAGTTTGTATGACAGTTATAGGCTATAGTAGTCTGATCGAAGAAAAATTTTTGTATATTAAAGCTTTGCTTTAGAAAAGAGTGTATACAAAATATTGAGAATATATGTCGTCAAATACAAAAGTTTTCCTTACAAAGACATGATTTTGATCGTTCAGTTTGTATGACAGCTATATGCTTAATCGATCCGATTTGAAAAAAATTCTCAGATATTATGATGTTGTCTTACAAAATAGTGTATACGAAATATTAAGAAGATATCTCGTCAATGAAAAAATTTTTCATACAAAGACTTGAGATGAATAGGACAGTTTGTATGACAGCTTTATGCTTTAGTGGTCCAATCTAAGAAAATTTTTCCAGATATTAAAGCTTTGCTTTAGAAAAAAATTTGTACGAAATATTGAGAATATATGTCGTCAAATACAAAAGTTTTCCTTACAAAGACATGATTTTGATCGTTCAGTTTGTATGACAGCTATATGCTAAATTGATCCGATTTGAAAAAAAATTTCAGAGATTATAGTATTGCCTCAGAAAATAGTATCTACAAAATATCGTGAATATAGCCTGCCAAATGAAAAAGTTTTCACTACAAGAACTTGAATTGTATATAAGTATAATTCAGTTTGTATGGGAGCTACATAATTTATATGCCTTAACAATTAAATATTTTAGCATGTAATTTCTATTAATTTTCAGTAAAATTTTAATACACAAATCATTATAATTTGTATAGGTTATATGATATATATAAAAAAAACAACTTGCTATTTTGCCTGCCGAAAGAAACTTAAATCAGCTGATTCTAGGCACTTATGTATGCACATGAGAGTTTTTTTTTACAAAATAAGTTGTCTCAGTCGACGTAGTGCACATTTGATGTGAATTATCGCATGCGAGTAAATTTCATCAAGGGAGCATCATAACCTCATGATATATCGCAAATGCAGAAAAAGCAATACCACAACTTAAATGTCTCAAGAAACATCAGTCATGACTGAGAACAAATGAGAAGAATAAGCACTCTCGTAAAACACAAATGAGCATCAATGCCATCAATAACGGATCAACTCTTTAGTTTATGGACAGCGAAATTTTGTGAATAAATTTTATACGTGAAAAGTTGGTGCGTAATATTTTAAAGTGAAAAATTAAATTCTGTAAAGTTTTTATATGTATGTAAGTGTTTAGTGAATATTTTTGTGAAATTTTGATGCGAGTAGTTAGTGCGCGTTCTAATAATATGAAAGTTAAATAATTTGTGTAGTGTTTGTGAATAAAGTGTTGTGAAAATTTCAATTCATTTTTGTGCGCATTTCAATTGTTTTGTTGTAAGTCAATATGAAGACTGGTGAGACAGGAGGGATGTTGTATGACTGGAAAGCATAGAAAACGGTAAGTCCATATTACTTATGTAAATGCATGCATGCATAAACATGCTTATAATTGCTCAAATAAATTATTACATTTTACTAATAATATACATATGTTTAATAATGTGTAAGATTTTTACTTCTTAAACAGAAAGTTTTCCGCAATAGTGTTTAAATTTATATATTATGCCGTAAATGCCGTACATGCATATGTAAATATGCATATTGTTTTAAATAACTCTTTACAATGATCAGTACACACTTGTTGAACACAAGTTCTAAGCTGTATTTCGGTTTAATTTAAATAGCTTTATAGTTTATTACAATTTCCTATAATAACCATTTAGCGTTTGGTTGAGTGGTATTTTTCCCTATAGTACTCAACCCAATAATACTGAATATACTAACCGAAGTCTTGCGGAACAAAAATCCTGTGAAGTGGTACTAAATATTTGTTTTTAACGATTCGACTAAGCTTTCTCAAGTAATTTCTTAATGTGACATACTGAGCGCCAAGCTAATTAGCATCACTCTTGAAAGATAATTTTTTGCCACAGAAACAAAATCGTTTACTTCGACAGACAAAAAATTATCAATTTCCAGATAGACATTTTTGACTATTTTTGTATTGCTTTGCGTCTTCCAAAGCTATTTTCTTGGTCAATGAAAAATTTTGCGAGACAATAAAATAATATCATTATGTATGTATGTGACTGTGTACATGTGTATATATTACTGCAGAAGTAAATATTGAGACTGTGCCTTTTGTTGGTTAGTGTGGAAATGAGCATTGGAGGCATATGAGTTTAACTGCTTATGTATGTGTACGCTTTTGCACTTAGCAACACATATTTATATACAAGCAGCGCTTAGCTACTTCGTCTAGGTAGGATAGTTCATAAGTCTTTCATAAATTGCCATAAAATTTTTAAGTTAGATTGCTTTGCCACGGAGTTTGTAATACCCAGAAGCAAACGTTATAGATCTTATATAATATGTATGGGAGATTCCATCAAAAATTTATATTCAAATTGTTCTTCATAAAAAACGTTTTTTTTTTATCGTTTGAGGAATTATTTTTAGTCTTGAAGGAAGCGGCTTTAAATATTTGCTTATACGGAAAAAATTTTAATTTAAAATATACTATAAGACCTATTTTTTTCGATTTTTTCTTTGCTTTTCAACGATACATAAACAGATTTTTCGAGCTCTTTATTCAATTTTTTTTTTCAAATTTAGGAAAATTATTTTTCTCTTTTTATGTAAAATGCACAATATTTAAAATGTCGACCTGAAATCTTGAACACCTCCTTTTCTACCTAAAAAGCTGCTCATTTCTCGGAACTGCCGATATCGGACCACTGTGACATAAACTTGTACTAGCTGTCATACAAACTGAACGATCAATAACTAATTACCCAGAGACATAAAATTTTACATACGATATGGTATGAGAGGGCTTTATAGAAACCTAAGCTTCAGCTATTTAATCGCGATTCTGACTATTTTCGAAAAACCACAAAGGTATTGGAACTTTTTATTTTATCTTCATGGCCTGAGCAGAGATGGAGCGAAATGGCTCGAGGGTGTCCTAATTCTTACCAAACTAAGATTCTAAGAGATGAAAACACATACCTCGAAGTTAAATTCACGTTCTTATGTCGTAGGCCGAAAATGGGCGAAATCGGACTAAAACCACGCCGATCCAATTTTAAATTCCATTGGATTATTTCACCTTCCAGTGTAAAAACCCTGTTACAGAATCGGCAATTTGCACAAGAACTTAGGCCCGTGTTATATAAGTGCTTTTTGAGTTTGCAGGGGCCGGTGTGGAATACGATAAGTACACTTTGTACATAGGCACGTTGATTATATGTATATTATAATTCCTGCTAAGGTTGTAACCACTCATTAGCAACTTGGCACGGCGCACGTCTTGGAGTTGTTGCGAATATCTCACCCTGACTACTCCTTCTTCCTTGCGAAGCAGCTTCTTTATAATAAGAGAACTCACCGTGATGAAGGGTTCAGATCAGAGCTCATCAAACAATTCATTCCCGGCTATACCTTTGTAACTAGGCACCCCAACAAGGTGCAATTAGTTAGAAGTTCTGATTGACCATTCAGCCGTCCTCTACACTCCAGCACCAGTAGCGATTTGATCTTGTAGGGAGATATTGCTTTAGGTAGCGCCTGAGTGTCGGTAAGTATGTTATACATTCCTTGCGATAGTAGTGTTGATGATTTATCTCTACGCACCGACTGCTGGCTAAGGTCTCTGCTATGCTAGGTAAACTTCTAATAGGTATGGAGAGTTTCGTGCGTGATCCTGTGACTCCTGCACCAATTGCCTCCGATGTTTTCGAGCTATCGATGTACCACTATCCCTAATCAATAGTTCGAGAGTGGAATCATCTCATTCAGCCTTACTGCTAAGGGTAACCTCGAGCTTCTTAGTGAAGTTTACTCTTTTGGTGAACTGTCTCTGGGGAGACTATCCAATAGTAATTCATCACTTAAGTCCTTCATACCTACCTTAACTCTGCCAAACCATTGTGCTATCATTTGAAGTAATGTGTGTTTGGCTAGCAATAATTACCGGTGTGAGCTCAAGCATAACTAACGTTTCTGATTACTACCCGAAGTACACATTTAAAAGCACTCTGCTTGATTTCATTTTATTATAGTTTTATTTTCTGAGTTTGAGAGAGTGCGATGTATGGAAACTCTGCACCGAAATGCGTATACAAATAGTATCTTGCGAGGAAAAAAATATCCAGTATTTCCCTCATATTTTTTATGGGTTAAAACTGTATTAAAAAATATTTGAAAAAAAAAAACAGAAAACTCTGAAATAATGATTTCTTAATTATCTAAAATTTAAATTTTTTAAGCCAAACTCCAACTATCTGTTCACATTTTACGTGCCGCCACTTAATTTCCCGCTGAAATAATTTTGAAAAAATAATAAATTTTACTCTCCGAAATGAATACTTGATGACATTTGAAAACGCCACTTCATAACAACGCACCGCAGCTTGAAGCTCAGCTAAGCATAGTTTAAGCGTCAAATGCAGTGCATGCCACGTGTGCCACATGCTCACACACGAACACAACGGGCATACGAGTACAATTGAGTTAGAGGTTACACCGAGTGAACACCTAAAATTATGTGGCATTGTGAATTATGTATGTAGTGTTGCAACATTGCAACAGGCACATGCTGCACTTGACCTAAAACAGCTGCTCAACGCAGATTTAACAATTGCCACAATTTGTAATAGCCACAATAACAGCTATAGCGTAAGGACGGCAACAATAAAAACAACAACAACCACTAACGACATTAGCAACAAAAATATTAAATAGGTCTACTTGTAGCAGCAGGTTAGTGGCAACAATAGCATGGCAATGGCATACCAGCTGCAACATAAATGACAAGCAACAGTAACAACAACAATAACAGCAGTAGCAGTGGCAGGTATGCTAGAGCGGCTGGTGGTACACACGGGCGTATGAGTGATATTAGAAAGCATGAAATTCGCTGCAAATAAATTGCATGCCACTTGACGCACATACATACATATGTATGTGTATGCGTATGCGCGCGTATGCGTGTTTTGGATGTTGCACGCAGCTGCCACACATACTTGTATAATGCATTATAATAAGCGTATTTGTAGGTTACGCATACGCCATGGCGACCTCGCTTGAATTTTGCGCTCAGTTGATATTTTAAGCATTGCATGCATGCATATACTGTTATAAATGCACATACATATATGAATAGTCGCAACTGTATATGTATATGTGTATGTGTGTGTTGGTGTGTGCGTGCAGCTGCTAATTTGCGTTGTTAATCTGCGGTAGACCGTTAATGTTGCACTTGCACACTTTTGGCGGGCATCTCGGGCCAGTTTGGCAGCTGACATGCACATTCACGCTATTTCGCAGTCAAAGTTCGCTTATTTTTCATACATTTCACAGCCCCAACGTCGCTTTGCGCCACGAGCACATTGCGCGCATATTGTAATTAAATAAACATAACTTTTAATTGAATTATAATGTGAATTATTTTCCATGCATATGGTTGGCTACGTCAGCGCGCTGCAGCGCTCGTTATACTGTGTACGTAGATACACTGGAGAGAAGTAATGTTGTAGTATTGTTTTATGAGTTTGGGGAACAAGTTAGTCAAGAGGTTTTCATATTAAACTGAAGTTTGATAAGTCAGCTGTATGGCAGCTATATGCTATAGTAGTCTGATCTGAACGATTTATTCGGAGGTTATAGCAATATTTTGGATACCACCCTGTGCCAAATTTCATGAAGATACCTCGTCAAATGAAAAAGCTTTCTTACAAGCAATTGATTTTGATCGTTCAGTTTGTATGACAGCTATATGATATAGTTGTCCGATTTGCAGCATTTCTCTGGAAAATGCGCCTTTGTCTTAGAAAATAGCTTGTGTCAAATTTCTTGAAGATACCTCTCCAATTAAAAAAGTTTTCCTTACAAAGACTTTATTTTGATCGCTTTGTTTGTATGACAGCTATATGATATAGTGGTCTGATCTGATCCATTTCTCTGGAAAATGTGTCTTTGTTTTTGAGAATAAATTGTACCGAATTTCGTGAAGATATCGCGTCAAATGAAAAAGTTTTCCATACAAACACTTGATTTTGATCGTTCAGTTTGCATGGTAGCTATATGATATAGTTGTCCGATATGAAAGAAATCTTCGTAGATTATAGCAATATCTTTAGCAATAATCTGTGCGAAATCTCGTGAAGATATCTTTACAAATGAAAAAACTTCCCATACAAAGACTTAACTTTTAAATGTTTCTCTAAAACTTTACACTTTTTCAGAGCTCAAAGCAAATTCCGGAGCCGAAAAAATGTGTTAAAAAATTTGTGTTCAACCAACTACAGTACAAGTTTACCAAAATGTAACAAATTTTTAAAACGACATCTTTCTAACGCACCTCTCTTCCTGAATTACCTTTGCTTTTTATTGAGCTACCGCCGTCTTTTTCTTTGGGTGTGGGTTTTCAAGAGGCGTTAACTGTGCACAAAACAAATATTTTTTTAAAGCCCATTTCACTCTTACGTGCAGTCACAATAAAAATAAAAGAACTCGTAAACTGCATGCAAACTTTACCATCTACACTCCAACGACTCGAAATATTGCTATTTTAATGTGTCCAACTGTGCACGCAAAGCCCATTTCCAGTTTATCAATCACGCACGCACACAGCCAGTAGCCGCTTTATAAACTTCATTCGCATAATGCATTTGTTTTCATCACGGTGCGTGCGAATGAATTTATGTATATAAGTTTGAATATATACCATTATGGTATTAATCCCAGCAGAGAAGTTAAAACTCAAATTTAAATATTTAGCATTACTTTAGCAAAAATTTAAACATCTGGTAACACTTTACCATTTCTTATTTTCCTCACTAAGTTTCGCCTAATGCACAAGTGTATAATAAATAGTGAACTAAGTGATGAAACCTCTTTCTTCTTTAATATTATATTCAATATTCTAATTTCCCACTGGGTATCTATAACTAAATACATGTACTAAAATATATGTATAAACCATATATTCCATATACGCACATACTTAGACACACATACATATATTACAATAAAATGTTTTGCCTTTTATTCCCGACACTTCAGTTTGCTTTACGCATTTTTGAGTTTTAATTTCTGTTATTCATTTGCAAATGAAATACACACGAGCAAAGTGCATTTACCGGCGTTATACTTATATATGTACATGATATAGACATCTACGTAATAACGTTGCGCTCTCAATTGCAATTAAAATAATAGCGTGCACCTCCATTTGGCGCCGCTAAATCTACCGTAGGGTAGTGGAGGAGCGTAAAAATATTATTGCAGTTTGTAAATGTCAAAATTTATTTATTTTTGTGCTATTTTATATTATAAAAATAAGCGCCTAATGACTTTTCGAAATTAAATTGACAGTTATTTTCATCAGTCAACATTCTAAATGTGTGGTAAATCCAGGTAAACGAGAAATAATTGAGTATCATATATTTTTCCAAACTCACACCCAGTCACTTAGCGTGCCACGAGCTTTTTATGGACCTTTGGTATCAACTTTCCTCGCGTTAAATATTCTAAGTCCGCAAATCAAGAACCGCAAAATCTTTCATTAAGTGCACTTATGCATATAGTTCCGGGCTATGCCGGATGGATTTATTCGGGTCTTCTTCGGCTCTCAGCACAGTAGCACAGCAACAAAAGCTTCTTCGATGCGCACTGTACAGCCAAGATCATATGGGGCCTGGCAAGTACTGCATTGAATACTCTAAGTGCTGGACTGATTTCATTCATAATGGCGACATGGCCTAGACCGCTGCCTCCTAGTTCGATGAACTATGTCAATGGCGTCGTATATCTCGTACTGCTCGCCGTTACCAATGCGCAAAGAACTAAAAATCTTCCGCAGAACCTTTTTTTGAAAACTCGTACACTCACTCATCAGATGTCGTCATGTCCATATAATAGCTCGGTGGTAATGAGTGACTTGTAGGATTTGGTCTGTGTTCGTCAATAGAAAACTTTACTTATTATTCTGCGTTGGATTTCGATGACACATTGTAGTTCAAACATTATCGAAGTTATGACCGTCAACAGTGACAGGAGATACCTTGCCTTGCAAATTTCATACAAAAAAGTTGGAAGACAGGTTCTTTTGGCCAGAAAAATGATTTTGAAGAGCCCGAAAGTCGAGAGTCATACAAGACTGGCGTAACCACATGAGAAGTGTTCGTGGTCCATGTAAAACCTTTGTCTTACTTTGGGTCCGGCAACCGATAGCTATGCAACTCCAAATTAAACTGAAAAAGTCTCAGTTCTTCCTGCTTTCGGGTCTTAACCACAACCTTCACGGTACTCCCAGAGAACCCAGTCCGCATGAGAAGGTGGGAGCTAACTCCGAAGGTTCCTGCTCCTGTCATACCTCGGTAGGCGAAACTACTACCAGCTGAGATTCCATACTGTTCTGGACTGGTGACTAGTAGTTGGAACTCAAACGCACTTTATAAGCACACACCACTCACATAAGAAGCTAATCCTTACTCACAGTTAAACGCCTGCGTTGACTAAATAATTCACACGCAAATGGCGCTCCAACTAGTGAAGATCACACCGCTAGCATTGAAACTTCCAGCAATCCACCTAATCCCCATACCACTCAGATCACTAATGTCCGAGAGCATCAGGTATTCAGTAATTACATGCACCCAGCCCTCTACGAGCGTCCCATGAAAACAGCCCGATGCATCAAATAGGTTCTCTTGATGCAAAAATATATTCAGAGGCTCATGTCTCGTAAGCGAACAACCAGACTCAGACAGAATCTGTAGTCTGGGTTATCCTCTACAAATCCAATGTCCCGAATGTACTCATAAGTCATTCATAGAGTCATCTACACCTGACCCTATCATCTTGAAGCCTCCCTCTTCATATCATAATCGGAAATCCAGTCATTTCACAGCAATGATACACTCAAGCCTCTTCTTAACCTGAATGCAACAGCACGCTTTATGACAATCAGATCAAGAACAAAACCTGCATAGGATCCCTTTAGACCGTGCGACATACAGGCAATAGGCAAGAATCATACAACACTGTGTGGAGAATAATGTTTGGCACCCCAAGACTGTCGTGGCTGTTCCCACCATACAGCGGCCCCATAAGTGGCACAGGTCACAAACTAACCACGATATATGGTGCGAACAGCACGACGCCCGAGACCCCAATCACTCCGCAAAATGCATCGTAATTTGTTTACTGTTGCCTGCAGTCGCTCCTTCACATGAAAAGAAATCACAATAAAATAATGTTTTAAAAATGAGCAAGCAGGAAGAATATCTAACTTTCGAAAGTACCTTTTGGATCTCCAGTTTTGATCCTTTGTTTCTGAAGTCTATGATCTTTTCAAGGGTTTGTGAAGAGGGTAACCATTCCAAATATGTATATAAACTATTAATTTCAAAACTATTGGTAGTTTCTGTGTTTGTATCTTGTATTTAAGCCAGTAAAACTAGATAAAACTTTTAGTTTGCTCCATGTTAGCTAGAATAGAACTGATTATAATCCTGCTTAAGCCTGTTTTAACAATGAGAAGTCAAAAAGGATCGAAAAAACTTTAGCAAAAGCAAAGTGGTCGCAAATCCATAAATCCTTTGTGAAATAATCTTTACAATTAAAATTAGCAGCAGCAGCAAATTGCGAACAAAACGCAACATCTGCAACTTGGTTGCAATATAGAGCCGTTATAAAATATATATACATACGTAGATTATATACAAAAATATATACGTATGTGCATGATATATACATATGTATATTCATGTTCAAATCGAGTGCAAAGTAATGACTGCGACAACCACTGGCGCCTGCGAAGCAATGCAGAAAGGTGTTGATATTGGCTGCGTATGTAGGGTTTGTGTATTAGGTTGGTTCTTAAAGTTGAAATTATGCACTTTTTTAGACTCAAAACAACAATAGCGGTTATGATAGTTGAAAATCTTAATTTTGAACATGTTTAAGGTGTATCACACAGAGTATAGGATGGGCATTATATTTCGGGATGTTAAGAAATTAAATTTTTCATCATACTCGGAACAGGTTCGTTTCTCAGTTTTTGAGTTATGGCTCTGAAATTTTGTTCACGTGTCTTTCTTCATGAGAAGCTGCTCATAAATCAGAATCACCGATATTGGATCACTATATCATAAGGCTGTCATAGAAACTGAACTATTGGAATAACCAGCTTGTATGGAAAACTTTTTTATTTGAGGAGTTATCTTCACGAAATTTGGCATGACTGATTTTCAAATACATATACCCATTCTCCGTAGAAATGCCTCAGATCGGACCACTGTATCATATAGCTGTCATTCAAGCTCAACGATCAAAGTAGAGTTTTTCTAGGAAAACTTTTTTTATTTGAGGAGTTATCTTCACGGAATTTGACGCGAACTATTTCCCAATACATAGAGGCATTCTCCATAGAAATGCTTCAGATCGGACCACTGTAACACATAACTGTCATACAAACTGAACGATCAAAATCAAGTGTTTGCATGGCAAACTTTTTTATTTGAGGAGTTATCTTCACGAAATTTGGCATGAATTATTTGCAAAGACATAGAGGCAGCCTCCACAGAACTTTTCAAATCGGCCCACTCTATCGTATAGTTGTCATACAAACTGAACGATCAAAATTAAGTCCTTATAAAGCAAATCTTTCATCTGTCAAGGTACCTCCACGAAATATGGGTTGGATTATAATCTACAAGGCCGCCCTATAATATCCGCGAAAATTAGACTACTCTTGTATATATGTTCTTACAAACTGATCGATCAAAATCTAGTTCTTGTATGGAAACTTTTCGTATGCGAAAAATATTTTCAGTGAAACCGAAGTTAACTATTTTTCTTTTTTATTTAATTTAACTTAATCAATATAAAATAGCTGAAAAATTAAATTTTGTTCAGAAACCGATTTTTGTGTTAATTTAACGACCACCCTAATGCGCATATACGTTCAAACATTTGTATATGTGTAAAGGAAGTGCACTGCATACAAATTAAACAGAGCGATATACTCGATTTTGCTTTAATTAAAACATTTACAAAACAGAAGCAAACGCATGCGCGCACATACCGACACATAACATTGCGAAAACGTGAGCAAACACTACGGCGAGACGCAAAGACACTAGCCAAACATACATATATATGTATATGTATATATATATTAGAGAACCAAGTCAATTTCCGAGCAAACATAACATGAAGTATGTATATATATATTTATTTATATATATGTATTTTTCTATATGCTATATATTAATGTGTTAACATATATCTATAGATGTCTGTGTGTGCATGAGACGCCTATAAGGGCTAAGTATAATAACTACTTTTTGCTGCTGCAATCAAAGTTGAGTTTGCGGCGGCGTCGATCACGACAACGCAGCCTGTTGATGGCACACATAAGCTCGATACAGACACGGAGATACAACTTGTGACGCACACATACAAATACAAAGAACTGGGCATAGTGTATATATTACATAATACGCCATTAATAAAAGTGTTTAAAGTTCACTTAAAAGCTGAGCCGGGCAGCGAGTTGTGCCGCAAAAGACCATAATCAGCTTCCAGGAGGCTGTGGCTTGTGGAGTGAGGAAGAAGAAATCAAGATTTATATGCGGTGAACGTAAGGCAAATATACAAGGCAGTGTGGCACACACGTAACCACACTTACACACATACATACATACATGTAAGATACAACAGCTACTGCTACCGCTGTGCGTATTCGTGCAACAACAACAGCCACGTGCTTTGGATGCTGCAACGACTGGTTGACCAGTGACTCGACCACTGCCTGGCAGTGCAAGTAATTTGCTGCTATGCTGCAGTTACAGTTTGGCGGTGCTCTACGTATCCACATATATGTACATATATACCCACATATATATAAAGATATATATTCATATATGTTTGTATGTATCAAATTGGTTATGTCTCCGTTTTGTATGCGCATCGGCGAGTGTCCAAAGTTATTGTGTCACGTATGGAAATGTATACAGCGCCACTTGTGCTACACCCATACATGCATACAAATACTCACACACCTATAACCGTTGATTCTTACACACATAGCTATCAATTGCATGCACTAAATTTATAAATATGTCAGTGCATTTGTTGCTTCATACAAGCCCAGTAGGAAAAAACAGGGCTTAGTCATTCTCACTTTGAAATCAGCATAAGCTAAGTTCGTAGTTTTGCTCGCTGGAGTCTATCATTTAAGGTTGTGAGCATTGGAAGTCCTAAGGTTTAAAGTCTAGTAAATTCAAACCCTTCATTTCCTTACGAATGTCCAAAAGATGACAGTAGAAGTCCCAATTATGAATTTGATCGCAAAGGGTAGTTATATTAGATTTCTGACCGTAAGTCCATGTTTATCACCGTTTGTCTAGTTGGATATTCGACCACGAGCCTTTTCCGTAATACTTAACCAATACTCAAAGTGTTTTCGTACAAAATTAAACCTTCAATTCGGATAGTTTCTTGCACTGAGTTCTCGCAGAGACAGTCTCGCCTGTCGAAGCACAGACACTTGCTACCAGTAACGTTTTCTGCGCTACTCTTTCTGTATCTCCTCTTGTAATGTCATTAAGTAATACTTCACATTAAGTAATTGGTCCAGTGGTCCCGTGGAAGACACATGAGATTGGAATTGGTTAGGTTTAGCAGATTAAAGTCCCGTCCTCTGACTTTCGATGCTTCCTCTTTCTTTAAAAAAGAAATTCCTCTTGTAAAAAGTGAGCGTTCACAATAAAGCACGATTCCGGGGACTATCGGATTGGTTATTCCTTTTGTCTAGAATAGTCCTTGCATATCTGCTAATGGCAAAGGTATCAGCTTGAAAAACTTTTGAAACCTACCCATGGGCGCTGACAGTTTGGTACGTGGTTCCACTATACCAGCGCCAGCTCCAACTGCCGTTTACTAGCCTTACGACGATACTTCTCAAGAATGAAGTTCTCCTATTCACTTTTACTGCCAGTGAGACTTTGAATTCCTTTTCAAATTAAATTCTTCTGATAGTGATGTCTCTTGGATAGCATGTTTCCTATTTCTGAGCGTATATTACCCTATCTTTACCATGTCCAACAGGACTGAAATAAAACAGCAGGAATAAAGTAAATCTCTTCGTTGCCATTTTCGTAACAATATTAAACGGAGTGATATCCAGAGTCATCTCTAGTGCAGCTGAGCACGTACACTTGGCACCAGTCCAGCTGGAAGCTTGATGTTAGCTATATAATCCCGCAGGGAGTTTGTGAAGAAGCACTCTTGCCCAGCTTGGTCCTGGGAAGTAATACCCACGGGCGATCCCACAGACACAAATACAAGCTAAAGCAGCCGGAGATAAGTGTTTAGTATGTAGGCGTAGGTCAGCTGTTTCCCAACAGTTTTGAATGACAATGTTGACATCCGTGATGCTGCTCCATATGGTCTGAGAACCATGGTGTTCATTTAGGCTCTTGAGCTCTCTTAATTAGCCACAAAAGTTCTAAGATGGACTCGTTAAAAACATATTAGTGTAAACTTTATGTTACAAGAAGGACGGAGGTTCAATTAATTACACCCTTATTCAACCCCATCGGTTTACATTTGCATCTGTTGTGGATAAGTTCATAAATTCTAGCGTATTTTAGGAGGAATGAAAGAGAAGTTATGGTATTAGAACACACAGCTAAATAAAGAGAAAGATAAAGCAGACGTTTTACTTCCGACTCTACTGCATTTTCCTACAGCACACATGTGACATCTGCATATATGTACATATATCTATATATCAGTATATATCCAAGCGCTGCTAATATTTGCACTTCTCTCGTCCGCATGTGTGCCAACGTATACGTATATCTCTCATGTTTTTTTGTTTGGTTGTCCATTCGCCTGTCTCCGGCACTTGTGTCAATATGAAAGATGCAGCAACGGTTCCCCTTAATGGGATTTGGTTAGTTCGAGGCACGATTCTGTGGGCAAGCATATTAACAACGCCCGGAAATGTAAATGGTTAAACGCGCACGCATACATGAAAGCAGATATATGTATAAACATACATATCTACATCTTACACTACAGAATCGGCTGTGGCTATGTCGTACTAAAAATTATCTTGACTTAATGCTTATAGTTGCCGAAGTCAACCTAAATCAAATGAAAATTAAGCGATGAATTAGGTCGACGCCTGTCCGGTGGTGCACGACACTTTGCAGTGGCTATTAATTCTTCCTAATCATTGAAAAGCGAAAATGTTTAGCCCCAGATTTAGCGAGACGAAGATGACGATGGAGATTAAGGTGTGGATTGAGTTTTACGTGTGAAAGTGATGGGTTAAATTCGAAGCTAAGATATTCTAGCTTATGGATGCTTAGTTGGTTCTATATGTGACTTATGTGGAATTTTCAATCTACTGTTTTCTACTTAACAAGTAGAGGATGTATTAAACCAGAAGTAAAAATAGAACCAATCCTCTTGTGATGTTGGTTATTGCCATTTAAACCGCCACGATACTATAACGAGCAAAATCGGGTATATTCTAGGTTAGGTTTGTTTAGGTTCAATGACTGATCCACGTTTTTATTTGAGTATAACCTGTAAAGAAATTTACAGAGAGTCTAAGAAACTAAAGGACCGGACTACTTATAGGTTTTCGTCCCAAGTAAACTAATCTATAGATCGCACTTAAACCCCTATATGTATACCTTTGTACATCCAAAAAAGAAACATACCTCCTTTATTCTATCTCGTTCCGATCTCGTAAGTCAGCAAAGTGCCATCTGAACTATACAAACTTGCTGCTCAGTTGTTTAGTTTTTATCTCCACCATCTTGGTGGGACAACTTTGATTTCGCAAACGTGGGCCAATCAAAAAGGAACTGTTGGGATGTTTCAACCCAGTCCTCCTCAAGCTACCAGCTGCCGTCCGTTAAGATTCCTAACCCTAGAGCATGGACAATGGTCTGTTAGAATTCCCACAACTAGGGAAGGACCAGCCTTACTGACGGTAGAAAGCTCATTGAATATTGTATGATTGATCTTGGGCCTAAAAGACTTGCGAGAGTGCCAAGATCATTGGTGGCCCTTTACCGGTAAAGCTCTCACTAAGTCCATTTATCCCGTAGTACTTCAAATACACGAGGAGTTATCTGCAATTTCGCTGTGGCCTGCCATGCATATGAGTCTTATCACAAAGTAGCTAGATTACATTGATAACGAAATTAGTAATTCCTTAACTAGATCCAACGTCTAGTTTCGTCGCCCTCCTTTCAAAAAAATAGTAAATCTACCGCTACCTTAATGTCAGCAACTTTGACTTGAAAACACTGCAGTAGTCAGGAAGTCTGAAGCTGAAGTTGATAGAGAGTTCCTGATGATATATCTCTCTCCCTTTCCCCGAGCTTTGACCCTTACGTAAGGACGTTCATTGTCTCTCTCTCTTCCAGGGGCTTCTATCTACATACAACCGTGAAGAAAGTCGTCAGAGTTTGAGAGTTTGATTTGGTGGCTCCACGATCCAAAAGTACCAAAGAACCGGTATAAAGTCAAAGTGTGGGAGGATTTCGCATGCTCAGACAGTGTTCGTTTAGAATCCCAAATTCTTAGCCTTATAGCGACTTTTGCGCAATATAGCACGCCTAGCCCGATATCTGTGGGCTCTATAGGCAGAATAGCAGTAGCAGAGCACTTCTTGTTGAACGCTCTCGACTTTTCTTTCAATAGTCGTCTTTTAGTGAGCATTCGAATACACACAGACCCCATAGAACATATTAAATTGGACTCTGGTGTTGTAAAGCCTGAGGTTGGGTATATTCCAACTGTTTCAGATCTTTGATGAGCTATTGCAAACGGTGACTAAACCAGGATGGACTATCCATAGGTTTTGCTATGTGTTTGGTGGGATTTGGCAAGGAATCATCTTGTATGAGTAGTGGTAGGATCGACTAAAGAAACCAATCGTACAGATGTCGCCATCTTTGAACAATAGGAGAGGAATTATGTTCCCTTCGTTCAACACCAGGTAATAACCATCGACAGCAACTCGCTCCATGAGCTTGGTTGGGAGGTTCTATGTATCCATCTTATAACCGCAGATAGATCTAGCATCAGGTGACTGTTTTTGTCCTTAGCGAATGGTTTTTTGGTGAAAAATTCACTTCAAGAGAAGCTTGCGAAAATCGACTGTCCAAGTTTTATCGCCAATAGAGAGGAGGGTTTCGATTTAGTGTGGGTTGACAGAGATTGAAAACATTATTTGTTCGTACTAAGGTCTTCTGCGATATATTATTGACGCTGAGTTTACCTATTGTACAGGTAAAGAATCTTAGTTTAAAAAGATGTCGTGTGAGAATTAGACCTAATGGTACTCACACTTCGAGGAATGAAATTTAATTTAAAAGTGGTCAGTACTACGCGCATTTTTTAAATTTTGAACAGGTCCACATAAAAGCTCTACGTTTCAATCGTATTATTAAATTTAATTTTTGTGATGAAATTTGTTAAAATAATACTCTCAATTCAGTAGTTTCCAACGTAACTGTTATGTGGGAGAGATGGACGTGGTGAATAACCGATTTAACTTATATAAAAGTCAAATAACAATAAAAAAAAGAGCAATTCAACGAAGCCTTGCCAAATTCATTAAAAAATGTATGTTTTCGCAGTAAAACTACCGTTATTAAAATAAATCCATTTTATACTCGCAATTACATCACCTGAACGAAATCGCTGAGTAGAATTTTAATGAAATAATTATTGCTGCAGCATAAATAAATTCATTTGCGGTTGCACTCGAGCGCAAACAATCACAGCAGCTGAGAGCAAACAGTGAAAGCAACAAATTGCAGCCACACAGGAGTATGTTTGTGTGCGAGAGAGAGTGTGTGCGTGGTTTTATTTGCGATGGTGAGGTGTGCAAACGATGGCGATTAATTGCTATGGATAGCGGACAAATATGGTAAAAAGTTTATTGGAATATCAATATTTGTGAAGCAGTTAAATGAGAAAATCAAAACAAAGAGAAAGAGAAAGAGAGAGAGAGGACAGCGAAAATGATATTTGAGAAATAAAACTAAAAAGTGGCTGCCAAATGGAATTTTTCGAAGAAATTAATATAAAGGATAGTAATGAAAATAAAAATGAAAAACAAAACAAACAGTGAAAATATTGAGAAACCAGTAAACAAGAGATAATAAAAAAAAAATTTCTGTCGCGGAGCTATAATAGTCTTCATAAATAGATAAGATTTCTTAAAAGAACTGATCGTTCAGTTTATACGGTTGTCCAATAAACAGTTTCTTTATATATTACACCGTTGCTTTGGAAGATTGAAGTCAAACAAACAAGTTTTCCATACAAGGACTTCATCGTTTAGTTTGTACGGCAGCTACAACAGGTCACTTGGGAATCCTCGGCCTAACGCATATGTAGATGGCGCTACTAGATCATTTGATTCTATTGGACAAATTCGACATTTGAGAAAAAATGGAGAGATGAATCAAAAGGATAAAACTCTTGGCTTGCTGATGAGTTTCCGGAAACTGGCCCAGGAAACCAACCATCAAGGATTGGTATGCTAAGTTTAGACGTGGTGAAATGAGCTCCGAAGACGACGAATGCAGTGGCCGCCTAAAAGTGTTTGTCGCCGACGAAAACATCAAAAAAGTCCAAAAAATAATTCTGTATGGCCGGAAAGTGAAGTTGTTTCAGATAGCAGGCACTCTAAAGATATCAACTGAACGTGTATATAATATTATTGACGAGCATTTTATGGATGAGAAAGATCTATGCAAAGTGTGTGCGGCGTGAGCTCACTTTTGACCGAAAAAACAATGAGTTGATTCGGAGCAGTGTTTAGAAATGTTCATGCGTTACAAAGCCGAGTTTTTGACTCAATACGTTGCAAGGGATGAAACATGGCTTCATCACTTTATTCCGAAGTGCAATAGAAAGTCATCTGACTGGAGTGCATATGATGAACCCGCTCGAAAGTGTGGAAAAACACAACAGCCGATTGGCAAGCTTATGGCGGTGGCTGACCACCAGCACTATCTCTTGTTCTGCGATTTCAAACGAAAGTTCGCTAGAAAGAAAATTTCGTCAAAAGATGAGGTTAGCACCAAATCACAGAAAAAATCGTGATAAAAAATGTGGTATCGTGAGGTTGAAGGGTCGCTATAGTCAGTGTTCCAGCCTCGAAGGGGACTATGTTGAATAAAAACAAACAAATGTTGTCAAAAAATTTTTGCTTTAATATAGTAGAAAGGCGACTTTTCAACTTACATACATGTTACATTATAGTAGTCTGATCTGAAAAAAATATTCAGAGATAAATTTCGTGTCGATATCTTGTGAAATTCAAATTTTTCCCATGCAAGGACTTGAGTTGGATCGGTCAATTTGTATAGAAACCATATGCTATTGTTTTCCGCTACCGGCGGTTCCGACAAATGAGCAGCATCTTCAATAAAAAAGAATCCATACAAAATTTCAAATCGATATCTCGAAAACTGAGGGGTTAGTTTGCTCATATATTGATAGACGGTCATGGCATATATTTTATAAGGTCTCCGATGTTTCCTTCGACTACTAAAAACTTCGCGCCAAATTTGAAAACAGCTTTAACTTTAACGTAAATTTGGTGTTAAGGGTTCTGGATATACGATATCTTAGCAAATATTTGTTTTTTAAGCCCAAAATAATTAACTGATTGTTTTATAAATTTACCAAAAGAACAACTTTTTGGAGAGTATACTATATAGCAAGTCCATGAAATATAGGTCTAAATATGGCTTCCATCAAATATATATTATAGGATCACCAACGTTTTCTTAAGGATGTTACAAGATTTGTGATAAATTTAACACACCCTTTTTAGGGTATAAAGACTGAAATTCCTTTAAAAAACGGAAGTGAATTCTTTAAATGCGAAAGTCAACACAATTGCATAGCAACAAGCAAACAACAACAATGACAACAACACTAATCTAAAGTGGTCATAAAAGGAACACCATTAAATGGAGAAAAATATAGTGCCATTTAAAGTAGAAACAACAATGAAAACAGCTGCAACGAATGCACAACAATGCAATGAATAAATGTAATAAAAATATATGAAAAAGAAAAAGGAGCAAGAGGAGCACGAACAGCAGCAGCAGCAGCGATGCAGTCAAGTGAAAAAGGGAAAATACGGGCATCGCTTAAAGCGACAAGAAAAACAACAATAATAACAAAGCGAAATGCAATATGTGCCACAGAGATAAACTAAAGGCAGTCCAGTAGTCTAGTCAGCAAAGTGGAAAACTCGAAGGCAAACATGGGGAGCGAGCAAGCAAGCAATGATAAGCAAAAAAGGGTGAAGAGCAAAGTAGGAGGAGCAGCATACGCTGGAACGCGTGCGACTCCAAGATGGTGGATAAATTTATATATTATATATATACACATACATGTATGCTGTAAAATATAAATATATAGTCAGCAGAGAATGCGCTTTGATCTCCCGAGGATTAGCTGCGAATGGAAGAGCAATCGTGCGTAACTTGCTTGCGGAAGAATGCAAGATATTGCATTTAAATATATACTTTATTTATATGTATAATATCAATACATATATTTGGCTGCAAGCAGTTGAAGAAATGTGAAATACATGATTGTCAAAGAGAAAGAGACGGAAGCTAATTTCCTGCATAGTAATAACCTTAAATTAACTACGTTTGTTGCTGACTATCAAAGCTGTCCGAAAGATGGCAATTTAAGATGTGTGTAGGTGACGTATGAGCGTTCTTTTTTATGCATTGTCATCTTACTTTGGATATTCAAAGTGCATTGCAAGAGCTAAGCATAATTCGAATTCATGAAAATTGTAACTCAAACATAGCTTGTTATATGCAACCTAGACTCGTATTCTCCAAATCGAAGCCAGGTCCTTCTTCTCCTGGTCTTTCCAACGTAGCGAAGGACTTCCTCTGCTTTCCCCGGCGGGTACTGTGTCGAATACTTTCAGAGCTGGAGTGTTTTCGTCCATTCGGACAATATGACCTAGCCAGTGTGGCCGCTGCACTATGTCGACGTACATCTCCTACTGCTCATCGTTCCATCGATCACCAGAACCTTTTTCTTGAAAACTCGTAACAACAACTCATCAGATGTTGCCATCGCCTATGCCTCTACTCCATATAGCAGGACGGATTATGAGTGCCTTGTAGAAGTTGGTATTTGTTTGTCGAGAGAGGAAAAGTCCTCAGTCCTCAGTCAGCGTTGGATTTGTATGCTGCCGTTTTTGTTGATGTTAATTCTGGTTCCAAGCCATACGAAATTATCTTTGAATTCGAAGTTATGATTACCAACGACGTAGTGCCAAGTCGAACATTTGTTTGATGACAGGAGATATTTCTTTTTGCCCTCGCTCAATACCAGACACATTTACTTCGCAGAACTAACGACGCCGTTGTCATGGTCAATGATGTCGATGACAGCGACGTACACCTATAGTTGTACACTCTTGTATAGGATTATACCTTCTTTATTCAGATCTGCAGGTCGAATTCCTCCTCCTCGAATTTCTCTATCAGTACACGAAACCTTATTTGGTATTATTTGGTATCGAACAGCTCAGATAGGTCCTTCTTGATCCTCAGGGAGCTTTTGATATTGCTCAATGTCATTTCACACAGCCTTATTTGAGGATGGAACCAGGTGTGGAATTTCATGCAAGTGAGGAAAGTTCTCTGAGCTCCATTCACTTGGGAGAAACAATTTTTTTACATATGGCTCAAGCAGTTCACAACTTTCAGTCTTAGACCTAGTATCCTCTGGGTAGACAAAAACATCCGTTTGAAGGCAGGATGAAGTGAGAAGGCGAAACTTTTTTTCCCAAGGTGCGCCAATAAAAAGTATATATGTAATAGGGTTCTTCAAATTCCTAGAATAATCTGGAGAAGGACAAAATGGTCGCAGGTCTCTATGCTATCGAATTATTTTGCTGATTTGACACGCAATACAGAAACGCACCGGCCAACTGGGCAGATTATTACTACAATGAAGGACTGGTACGTAGACCTACAGAAGGTGTATTTTTCAGAAGGAAAAGAAAAAAGACAGAGCATTGATGAAAAGAAAGTTTACGTTTTTCGTTTGCTGCTAAGAACGTTTTACACTGCCCGTAGATATCACCAATATTCAATGGACTGGATGGATTTCTGACGACGAACAAGGCCTTTAGAAAGCCCGTAGTAAAACTACTCCTTTCTGAAGCAGCCCGTGTTTCTGATGTAGTTAATCAGTACAAAAAGTTTTTTCTGTGCAATCTCCGAAACATAGTCAAGATACTCTCGACCGATAGTTGCGATTATTTTTAGATGTGGTTTAGTCCACAGTTGGATCCATATAGAACTGCAGAAAAGCCATTGGTGACAAGATTCTGAGATTTCTTTGACCTTTCCTGTTTACGATCAAACATTTTTAATTTAGAGTCAATGTGGCTTAATAAAGAGTGAAGATGTTATACTCCAGGTCATTAATCATTAACCACAAAATCAGGAAAGAAATCGAGAATGAAAAATCCAACAAAAATTTGGTTTAATATTTTTGGGATGGAGTATCCATCATTCTTTTGTTAATCTGAATTAAATAAATTATTTGTTGCTTTCTTACATAAAGAAGACGATAATTTTCAAACATATGAAAAGAGCAGAGTTGTGGCGATTCGAAGACGGTTTAATGTATCACAATGTCACTGAAGATTTCAAGATTTTAATTTTCCCTATAACCATTTACCACAGCTGTTAATCAACTTCCATCCCCATACAATGTTGCGCTAATTGGAAGAATATTCTCTATCCAACAAATTATAAACATAAACGAGCATGAGTCCAGAAATTCATACTATACATTGCAACAAAACATTAAATTGCTGAACAAACCGAAGTTTTCAAAATACCATAACCCACAATGACAGAGTTGTTAAATTGTATCTTGAGCCATGTCTTCATAAAAAACACTGCG
Organism: Bactrocera zonata; assembly: GCA_037783105.1. Classification (NCBI taxonomy): domain Eukaryota; kingdom Metazoa; phylum Arthropoda; class Insecta; order Diptera; family Tephritidae; genus Bactrocera; species Bactrocera zonata. The sequence goes on along the minus strand of JBAWJQ010000659.1, from coordinate 60,897 downwards.
AGGTAAATTCTTCTCGTCCATTAATATTCATTTATGCACATTTGTAGTTGGTCTCATTCCTATAACTACCGAGATCACATATTCATCGGCATGATTCGCTGTAAACAAAGTTGCTACAATGAGGCTTTTAGTGTCACAAAGTGCAACAGTATTGTTGCACCGGAAGTGTCCTGTGCCAGGACATGCCTGCTTAAGAGGCACAATTATTTTATGTTGCTTCATTTTTATAGCGATGAACTGTGAGTACATAAACAATAACAACCACATTAAGAATGACAACAGCAACATTGTGCTGAGGGGAAGTAAAGTGGAGAAAAATCAAATTAATGCAACAAATACGATCTTAATGTGTGTGAGTGGGGGTGTGCGCAAGTGCAGCAGAGCACAATGTGCGTCAGGTTTATCGCTGCAGTAAAATTAATTTCTAGAAACTACAAACAATGTATAGCAGGTAGCGTTACAGATATATTGGGTAGTCGAAAAAGACTTTTCGTATTTTGTCAATAGATGTCGTTGCAGTCATATATCACCAGTGATAGCAAACACATTGTGTCATACCATATAGTGCTGGAAAGGTGAGATTTTAAGCTTCATTTAACCAAAAAATTAAATTTGGGGAAGTCGAGAAAAGTTACAGCTGTTCAAAAATGAGTGAAAATAATGAAAAAATTCGCTATATTTTGAAATTTTTTTTATAAAAAAGAGAAAAATGCCACGCAAGCCACCAATGAAATTCAGGAAGTTTACGGAGGCGATGCTGTATCAGTTCGTGTAGCACAACAATGGTTCACTCGCTTCCGTTCTGGAAATTTCGATTTGAAAGATACGCCTCGCTCGGATCGACCTATGGTTGAAAAGGTCGAAGAAGTTATGGAAAAGACTGACCAGAACCGTCTTATTAACAGCCATGACAACGCTAAGGACCTTAACATTCGTCAGCAAATGGTTTTAACCATTTAAAAACGGCCGGCTACACAAAGAAGCTCGATGTTTCGGTACATGATTGCCTGTGAAAAATTTAATGGACCCAATAATATCTGCGATTCCTTGCTGAAACGAAATGAAATCGATTCATATCTGAAGAGAATGGTAACAGGAGACGAAAAGTGGATCAAATACGACAATGATGTGCGAACGATCATATTCCAAGCGTGGTGAAGCTCAAGAAAGCCAGGATTGAGTTTTTGAAAGGTTATGTTGAGCGTTTGGCGGGATTGGAAAGGAATCATCCACTATGAGCTGCTCCAGCCTGGTCGATCGATTGATTCTACATTTTACTGTCAACAACTGATGAGATTGAAGCAAGCAATCGAAAAAACGGACAGAACTGATTAAGAGAAAGGGCTTTGTCAGGACAATGCTAAAACACACACATCTTTGATGACTCGGCAAAAACTGGGAGAGCTGGGCTGGGAAGGTTTGATGCATCAACCATATGCCCTGACCTAGCACCATTCAACTATCATTTGGTTCGGTCAATGCAGAACTCCCTTAATGGAGTAAAGTTGGCTTCAAGAGAAGCCTGTGAAAATTACTTGTCGCAGTTTTTCTTCGAAAAGCCAGGAAAGTTTTGCACTGATGGAATAATCTTTCTAGCGGCAAAAAGTGGTTATTTTAATATAAAAAATTAAGTTGAAGTTTGATTAGAAAAACGAAAAGACTTTTTCGACCATCCAATATAATTAACTCACTTTTCTGCTATGAATACAGTCTAATTTGGGAGAAATGAAATAATATAAGTAATAATCCTTTACCCCCATATGAAGTAGGTGAAAAATTTTCCCCCTAGTACAACTTACAATCTAACTTCGTCCCCACCGACTACAATTTGCTAGAGCATTTATATTTATTTGAATTCAATCGCATTTTGCACGTCCCTAATTGTTTTTCTTTATTTAATATTTTATTTTTATTAAAAGATTTTAAACAACATGTTTCCACATTTCTCGCGAATTCCCTGAATTTCATACAATTTCCTTATAACCCGTCTTTGTTTGTATCCATACATGTGTTGTGAAGCACTTTTCCCTATTGCAAACCGGGAAAACACTTAAACCACATCACACAATACTCTCACAGTGGTCTTTCTCATACAGTTTCAAAGCGACGGACACATACGGACACAAATACAAGTATAATGCGTGTCAACGCTGCCATAAGGAAGTGATAGCTGCTGTCTTCTCATATGCTTGGCATAATAAACATTCACACATTCACTTTTGTTCACCCACTTTAGTTTAGTCTGTGTAGTACAGCGGAAAAGATTGCAGTGACATTAAGAGCGATGGATGATGCTACACCGTTGCAGATGGAAATTCACAGTTGGGTGTATGCAGTGGTAGGTGCTAGTAAAACAAATACATGCGATTTCGAATTGGACTCAGTAGGTTTTTACAACAAAATTAGAAAAAAAAACGGGGAAAATATATTTAAGATGTCTATTGTGGCGTACCTACACAGTAGTAGGATTCCTCTCCATGTCTGCATTATGCAGGAAATTACTTCCAAAATTATGCTATGCTTCAAAAAGAGATTCTATACAACATCCCCAATTTTCCTTCTAGACAGTTTTTTTACATTATGAATATCCATAATTCTCAAATAAGCACTGTGGTTAATAAACAGAATAAGCTGGACATCAGAGAGCCTCATTTGAGCTTCGGAAATTTAACGAAACTTCAGAGCATCGCCAATGTTTTGGATACTCTCTTTAAATCACCAGCGAGCGCTAAAAAATGACCGTGCTGCGGAGCCTTATGGACATGTGAACCAGATAAATTGCATGCTCATGTCACCGCTTTCAAACTCTCACTTTGACCAGTCATTCGGCATATTATTTTAATCGTCACAAGTTCTTTATAAACTGCGTTAACATGAAGTGTTATTTCATAGACTGTCAAGTGAATCAAATGATTGAAATTACCTCGATTAAATAACTGGAAAGCTAGCATTTTCATACCATTGAATTTTGAAAATAAAAAAAACTCTACATAAAAAGTGCTTTTTAGGGTTTTCTAGTTCTATTTTTTCAATAGAAGGATGGATGTCTGACATACTTAGGGCTTTTGATGGTTATTATATTTAGCACTTTCTGAGCCATTCTCTGTTGATGAAGTCAAAACAGTGACAAGAAACCTTCAACCGATAAGTTGTATTCGTATAAAAGATGTTTAATGAGCTCATCTTCTTCTATCGTCCTTTCCCACTCTTCTCTGGTAGAGTAAATGGTTTCGAAAATCCGTGGTACGGGATGGAAACGGGAACTAACTATCTTAGAATGCTCCTTTTTCCAGATGCCTGCTAGGAAGGACTCCTTCAGTCTAAGAACTGACTTCTGTTAGGATTTAAAAGGTCAATTGGAAAACGCCGTTTTTTTATACTCTCGCAACAAAGTTGCTAAAGAGAGTATTATAGTTTTGTTCACATAACGGTTGTTGTAAGTCCCAAAACTAAAAGAGTCAGATATAGGGTTATATATACCAAAGTGATAACTTGAGTAAAAATTGAGATATCATGATGAAACTTGGTACACGTATTTCTTGGCTCCATAAGAAGGTTAAGTTCGAAGATGGGCAAAATCGGCCTACTGCCACGCCCACAAAATGGTGAAAACCGAAAGCCTATAAAGTGTCATACCTAAGCCATAAATAAAGATATTAAAGTGAAATTTGGCACAAAGGATCGCATTAGGGAGGGGCATATTTGGACGTAATTGTTTTGGGAAAAGTGGGCGTGGCCCCGCCCCCTACTAAGTTTTTTGTACATATCTCGGAAACTACTACAGCTATGTCAACCAAACTCTATAGAGTCGTTTCCTTTAGGCGTTTCCATATACAGTTCAAACATGGAAGAAATCGGATAATAACCACGCCCACCTACCATACAAAGGTTATGTTGAAAATCACTAAAAGTGCATTAACCGACTAACAAAAAACGTCAGAAACACTAAATTTTACGGAAGAAATAGCAGAAGGAAGCTGCACCCAGGCTGTTTTTTAAATTGAAAATGAGCGTGGCGTCGCCCACTCATGGACCAAAAGCCATATCTCAGGAACTACTAATCTAATTAATTTTTCAGCAAAATAAAAAATATGTAAATGACGGATAATGAAATCTCGATTATCACTTTATCATGCGAGAGTATAAAATGTTCGGTGACACCCGAACTTAGCCCTTCCTTACTTGTTCTATTCAATAATTCCCCTTTTGGCTACCGTCCATCTCTTCTGTACTATTTTTGTTAGGGTTGCTAGGCTAAGCCTCCATATCGGCGATCGCTTCTTTATTCGACGAAAATTCCTACCCAGCGAGCATTCTTTTCAGATCTGAGGACAGAATAGTCGCTGAGAGCCAGATCTCGAAATACGGTGGATGCGAAAGCAATTCGAAGCTCAATTTAATTCCATTGACCTGTGGCACGGTAAACTTTCTTTTTTTTCAAATGCGGCCGTTTTTTGGTGACTTCATTCGTCAAAATAAAAACGGCTGGCAAGGCTGTTGCGTGTCTCTGCGTTTAGGTGTGGGCTCATCGTGCGCAAGTTAATTCATATACTTATGAATGGTTTCAAAAACTATATATTCTTTTGCTGAATATGAACTTTATTCTTTTGAATTACATAGTTAAAATGAACATGTTTTTGTATTATCCTATGTCTTATATACTATTCGTTAAGTTGATAACATATCCATGTTTTGTGGCTTAGGTCTAAAGTCTAATCTTATTATTTATTATAAACAAGTGCTTATCATGCGGCTTATCTTGTGGCCTATGCATGTCTTGTATTCAGATATGAGTTCAAAGTCTTGTTTTGATACTCTTGTTTATTTGTTTAGGCAGAGCTGGCTTTATCAGCGTTTCTCATATACTTGTGTATAAATGTCGTTGATACCCGGATTAACTCTCCTCCCTCTTAAAAAAAAAACAAAATGTCCTCATTTTTATAATGTAAAGTTGGCTGTGAGTTTTTGGAGTTCGTGTAGTTTCTTTCTTTCTTGAGTAACTTGTCGTAGTTTGATTAATTTGAGTAGTGTCCAAATTATCAGGATTATAATTCCAAATGTTGTAATTGTGTAGCAAAAAGTTTGGATCGGGTGATCTTCGATTGGAATGAGTAGTTTATGTAACTTCCGGATATTCGTAAATTTAGTTTCTTCATTGGAGTTGATTACTTCATCAATTGTTATGGTGCCTTCATGTTGGATTATCTGTTTTATTGTATCCTGTATGTTTATGTACTTTCGTCCATTTATTTTAATGGTGTCATTGAACTGGATCAAGTTTACTCCTGAGATAGTTTCGTTATTAATTTCATATTTTCCATCTAATATTATATTACCATAATCTAATATTGTGATATTTGCATTTGTTTCTTCAATAGTTTTACAATTTGCTTTTTCTTTTAGCACTAATTTCGAAATACATTCATTATCCTTGTTGGTTTTACATATAAAAGTATTTAGTGATTGTTTACATTCTTTTACTCTTGAATAATTATTTATATTACATTGAGCTATATATTTGTCTAATATATATTTGCCATGCAGATAGCTTAATGATGTTATTTTAAATAATTTACATTTTTGCGTTATTAAAGGATATTTATAAATGATTACATATGTATCCTTAATTCTAATTACATTTATTGTAGAGTATTCCATTACATTTAAAACTGGAATATCTAACTTTTCGTTTTTTATTATTTGTTTTATATCATTTAAATTTAAAGACTTAGACAAGTAATTTCCTGTCTTTACAGAATTTATAGTTTCGAATAGGGTTTCTAATTCCTTCAAAGTTTCTGATATGACCAGGCTTGTTGAGATTGATTGAGGATCAACCTTTGAGATTGACCGTTCAAAGTGTGAGTTAATGACTCTCTGTTGATTATTATTTTCTATTATTTCATTTAAATGTGTTTTTATTTCAATAAGATCGTCATGATCTGGAATCCCAGTTATAAATTTTATTATAGTCCCTTAAATGTTTATTGATCTTTTTTGTATTGAGTGTGAAATAGTTTGTTCAATTAAATTTGAGATTCTATTTTCGTTTATAATATCCTGTTGTGTCCTGCCAATTGATCTATATTCTATCTGTTTGTATCTTTCCATTATTGTCGTTAAATTAAATAAATGATATAAAAATTCGGTATCTTCATATAGGTATGCGTCGTCAGTTTCGGTGAATATAAATTTTTTATTTTTTAGATTGCTCACTGTGTATGCTTTTATGTTTATTATTAAATTCAATAGGAGTATTACGAATGTTATCTTTATGTAAGACATGTTGTCTTCCTCCTCTCTCTACTAAAACTGTGTCCTCACGGTTTTCTATAACTATGTATTTTAGATATTTTTGTTCAGTTTTTGTACGTCGTTTTGATAGTGCGTAAATTATTTGTTTTGGTTCATAAACTTTTTGTGTTCTTTTCTTATTATGATATTCTAAAACTTTGTCTTTGTTTTTTTCAATCAATTGTTTTATTTCTGGATAATTCTTCCTATTAAAAAATACTTCTACCGGTTTTTGTTTGGTCACCGAGTGTATTGTCCTATTATACTCGTATGCTGCGTTAAATATTTCCGTAACTGGATCGGTGTTATTTTGTTTAGCTAATGTTGCTGCGATTTCTATCAGTGTGCTATGCAAGCGTTCAACTGAACCGTTTGATGTCGAATGAGCTGTTGGCGTACGATTATGTGTTATATGAAGTCGTCGGTATAGTGACAAACAAGATATCGATGTGAATATACTCTCATTGTCGGTTTGTAGGTTTCTACAATATGGGTATGTAAGTGTGAGAATTTCTTCTAGTTTGTCTACGGTGTTGACTTTATCTGCTATTTCTCTCATTAATAAATATTTTGAGTACCTACACATACTAGTTATATATGTTCTATTTCCTATGTGGAATATATCCATACTTATAGATTCTCCTGGTAGATTTGTTGCTGGTGTTCTCCCTATCAGTTGTTTTGTTGGTCTACGCTCGTATTTTTGTTCATAACAATTTGAACAGTTTCGTGCAAAGTTTTTGATTTGTTTCGCCATATCGGGCCAAAAATATTGTTGTCTAATTTCCATCGCGTTATTTTTCTCATTTCTATGCGCTCGGTTATGTGTATTTGTTATAATTTCCAATTGCCTGTTTTTGTCTGTTATGTCTTCGACTAGATTTTGTGCTATAAAGAGCTTGTAGTTTAGAAAATGTTTACTTAGTAGTGATTTTATTGAGAATAGTTCTTGTTCATCGATTTTAATCGCGTTATTGAAATTAGGTGTAAAAATTTCTTTTAAGGTTTTTGTTAGATATTCAGTGTTTTGGTATTCAATAATGTGTCTGTGATACTTTGGAAAGGTCGTTTGTGTTTCTTTTTTATTTCGTTCAGTTTTCTTTAATATGATTTGATTCTTAAATGAATTTATCGTTTGTTTTGCGTATGTATAGTTTTCGTTTGGTGAACTACGTGTCGAGTGCATCGATTCTATTGTTGAAGTGTTAATTTTTTGTCTTGATAATGCATCTGCTACTACGTTTTGATTTCCTGGTTTGTATACTATTTTTGCTCCAGATTCTTGTATAAAATGTTTCCATCTTTTTAGTTTTATATTTGGATTTTTGTCCGAAATAGAAAATATCAAAGCCTGGTGATCAGTGTGTATAGTTAAATCTGCTATACCGTAAATATAATTCCTAAGTTTTCCAATAGCCCATACTATTGCTAATAATTCTTTTTCCGTTGTACAATAATTTTCTTCTGTTTTTGTTAATGTTCTTGATATAAAAAATATAGGTTTCTTTTCTTGTGATAAGACTCCTCCTATGGCAAAATTACTCGCATCTGTAGTTAAATCAAAAGGTTTTGAGAAATCTGGTTGAAATAGTTCAACTTGTTCTTTTAATTTTGTTTTAATTATTTGTATAGCTTTTATGGCTTCTTTATCTAATTTAATTTCTTTCTTAGCTGACATTTTTTTACTTGTTATACCATTTTCTCCTTGTAGATGTATGGTTAGTGGTTTTGTTATTTTGCTATATCCTTGTATAAATTTCCTATAATATCCCGCCATACCTAAAAATGACCTTAATTCTTTCAGGGTTTGAGGTATCGGATACTTGTCTAATGTTTCTACTTTCTTAGGATCTACCGTTATCCTATTTTGTGTTATTATATGTCCTAAATATTCGACTTGATTTTTAAAGAAGTGTGATTTTTCATCGGAGATTTTCATATTTGCTTTATGTAATGCGCTTACTATTATTTGGATGTGTTTAATATGTTCTTCAGGTGTCGAGGAATATATTAACACGTCGTCGATATATACAAATGCAAATTTATTTATATATTCTCGTAGAATATCATCAACACATCTTTGAAATATTGAGGGTGCATTTCTTAATCCGAAGGGCATTCGTATGAATTCATATTTAGCTCCATTTATGGAAAATGCTGTTTTTTCCCTATCTTCTTTTTTTATCATAATTTGGTGAAATCCTGCTTCTAAATCTATCGTAGAAAAATATTTAGCTTTACCTAACGCTTGTATTGTCATGTTTATGTCCGGAATAGGATATCTATCTGTTATAGTTTTTGAATTTAATTTTTGAAAATCTATCACTAATCTTTTCTTGGGTTTTCCATTTTCATCTATACCCTTTTTTGGTACTGTCCAAACTGGTGAGTTATAAGGACTTCTACTAGGTTGTATTATATTATTCTTTAATAATTTTTTTATTTCTGAATTGACAAAATCGTTATCTGCGTACGGATATTGGTATTGTTTCGTCCAAACAGGTTCATTATTTTCTGTCCTAATGGTTGCTTCTATCGCTGTGGTAAATGGTAACTTTTCTGTTTTATTATTTCTCCTAATTATTTCTCTAATCTCCTCTTCATAATCTTTATTATCATTTGTGTAATTTATTTTTTGATTTTTGTTTTTATTTTTATATTTTAATTGTAGTGACGTGAAATCTATTTCTGCGTTTAATTTTTTTAATCCACAAAATCCTATTATCATATCAAAATCTTTGATATCTTCTAGTTCAAAAAATGGTAAATCATGGTTTAACAGATGTATTATTTTTTTACTAGTCATGATGGAATATCCATGCATTGATTTTGTCCATACAGGATCTATTGATATACTCTTACCTATTCTGCATTTTTTTGATATGTAGTTGTTTGTAGCGCCTGAGTCGATCATGATATTCACTTCTTGTTGTGTCGGACCATCCTTGAGTGTAAGGCAAGGCAGTCCATTCTTTAGCCTAAAAAAGTACTCGATGTATCGTCAGCTTCTTCCATGTGTCTGAAGGTTTGTTCTGGCTGAGGTTCAGGTTGTTGCTGTGTGTTGATCCTTTGTATCTTTTGCGGAATGATGTTTCTGTTAGAGTGATTTCGTTTGCACCCACTGTTTCTTTGAGGTTCGTCAATATCCATGCGTTCTTGTGGTGGTTGATATGTATTAAATCCTCTTTGAGGTTGTGTATAATTGTAATTGTTCCTCATTTGTTGCCTTGGTTGGAATTGATTTTGCCTGAAGTTGTTATTATTATGATTATTATGATTAGGTTGATTATATTGGTTTCTTGACCATTGATTTAAATTATTATTTTGCCATTGTGGTGGATTAAAATTAAAAAGGTTTGTCTTTTCCGGTATTATTCTATGTTGATTAGTTGGTCTTTGCCAAAAGTTATTTAAATTTTGTTTTTGGATTTCGATAGGTCGTCTTAGATTTTTATTTTCACTAGTTTGTTGTAATCGTATTTCGATTTGTTTAGCACTTGTATAGGTTTGCATTAAACTTTGATATTGATTTGATGCTAAGGCTGTTGCCAAATTTTTATTTTTTAATCCTTTAATAAATTGTGTTATAGATTCTTGTTCAATATATTTGTTATTTATTTCTGTTTTTAGAAGGTCCACTGTATTTTTAATCAGCTTCCTGTGCAATGTCAATGTGTATTGGAAATAAGTGTCCAAGTCTTCTGTTGGTTGTTGTGCCAAGTTCTTCATGTGTTCTTGTATTTCATACAGTGCGTTTGGGTCGTGATATAGTGCGTCCAAAGCTTCCATGATACTGTAGAAGTTGAGAGGTGTGTTGTTGCATTCAAGTAACATATCTGCATGCCCCGTGATTCTTCTTCTGAAGGTTGTAATGATATTGTAGAATTGAGGTGTATTCTGGAATACTTGGAGTGGTTCCATGACTTTCATTACATGTGACTTCCATATCGTATACTCTTCTTTGTTTCCTTGGAAAATAGGTAATTCCTTTATGACTTCGATTTGTACATCTGTTACATTCTGGTATTGCATCGTGGCTTCTTGGTATATTGTTGGAGTAGAAGTTTCGCTAGTATTAGGATTTGTAGTTTGGAACATCCGTAATATTAACTCCTTGTCCTTTCTCCTTTCTTCGTCCAATTTCGAGAACTGATTCTGAATGTAGGACATTATGTAGTTTTCAGGAGTGGTAGGGACTGTAGCTGAAGGATTTATGTCCTCGTTAGGCATTGTCCGTTTTGCTCCTTGACTCATTTTTTGAGTGTCTGTCTTCGTTAAGGAAGATTTAAAGATTTTGGCTTTCTTTACTAAAGATTTCAGCTTGAGGATTTAGATGTCCTTCTTTATGCGCTTCGAAGATTCTTAAGGATGCCGATGTCCTGTTGTGCGATCTCCTCCTTCCCAGTAAAGAGCGGTTGAGCCCCCAGTTAATTCATATACTTATGAATGGTTTCAAAAACTATATATTCTTTTGCTGAATATGAACTTTATTCTTTTGAATTACATAGTTAAAATGAACATGTTTTTGTATTATCCTATGTCTTATATACTATTCGTTAAGTTGATAACATATCCATGTTTTGTGGCTTAGGTCTAAAGTCTAATCTTATTATTTATTATAAACAAGTGCTTATCATGCGGCTTATCTTGTGGCCTATGCATGTCTTGTATTCAGATATGAGTTCAAAGTCTTGTTTTGATACTCTTGTTTATTTGTTTAGGCAGAGCTGGCTTTATCAGCGTTTCTCATATACTTGTGTATAAATGTCGTTGATACTGGTATTAACTCGCAGGCCACTCGGATGACTGTCGATTGAACTTGGGAGTGAAATGCGGGAGCCATGTTTAATACATTGGAACAGCCGACACAAAACTCGTATTTAATACGCTTGAACATCTTCAAACATCAACTCGTCTTAGTTTTTGGTCAGAAATGAGCTCGCGCGGTCCCCACTTTGAACAGAACGTGCTCATACCCAAATATTCGTGAGTGATGTATCATACATACGTTCAGTTGATATAGTATAGTTGCGTTAGCCTCTGGCAATTCTCATCAAGCCAAGTTTTTGCGTCAGCTCTATTTTTTTCTTTCCAAGAGTAATATTTTATCAGCACACGAAACTTCTTTTTATCAATTTTTTCATAATAATAAAAGTTGGCTCACTCAAAATAATATTAGGTTGTCAAAAAAGGCTTGCGGTATTTTCGCTAGTTGGCGCTGAAAGCGCGTAGTTCTAGTTTTACTCGTCGCATCGGGTCATGCTATACCTTTTTGGAAAGCTCATTTCACGCACTAACACGTGTTTGATGGATGATTGGTGTAGAGGTGGTCGAAGATGCGCCACGCTCCGGAAGGCCTGTCGTCGAAAATTGCGATAAAATCGCTGAATTGGTCGAAAGAGACCTTCATAGTAGTCATCAAACCGTTATAAACCATTTGAAGAAGCTTGGAGTCACTAAGAAGCTCGATGTATGGGTGCCACACGAATTGATTCAATAAAAATACCGCAAGACTTTTTTGACAACCTAATATAAATCATAAACTATTTATCCCACAGCAGTCAAATATAAAGGTCTGTCGCAAAAGAAACAGAACTTTTTAAATATAACTGTTTCTGGTGGCGCCACCTATTGGTGGGTACATGAAATAAAAAGTTTGAGCTCTTGTTGACATTTCGTAAAAATGTTAAGTCAGTTGGATAACTACAATCGTTGTTATCGATCAAAAGTGACAGCAGCTTTTGGTCATCGGTCGTAAAATGCATTTTGAACAAAGAGCAAATATTAAATTTTGTTTTAAACTTGGGAAAGCGTTTACTGAAACATTTCAAATGATGAAAAAAGTTTATGGTGAACAGTGCCTATCCCGTAGTAATGTGGATGAGTGGTTTAAACGATTCCATGAAGGTGGTGAGGACCTCTGTTACGATCAGAAGTCGGTCGTCTTCAGAAGTCAAAAATAAAGACAATGCTGATTTGTTTTAACGATTCCGGGGGTATTGTACACCGAGAGTTCGTTCCTCCTGGCCAAACGTTTAATGCTGTGTTTTACCTTGGTGTTATGAAGCGTCTTTTGTCACGCGTTCGTCGTGCTTGACCACAATACCGTGAGGCAGGGTCCTGGCGCCTGTTGCACGATAATGCGCTGTGTCATCGGTCGACGCTTGTCACTGATTTCTTGACAAAAAACTCTACATTAACCATTAATCACTCACCCTACTCACCTGATCTTGCACCCTGTGATTTTTACCTATTTGGAAAACTTCATTTGCCCATGAATGGACACTGGTTTCAGAACATTTCAGCTATCCAAAAGGCGACGACCGATATTCTCAAGAGCATTCCGAAAAATTACATTAAACACTCACTTGAAATGCTAATTGACCGGGCTAAACGCTGTATCGAAGCACAAGAGAACTACTTTTAATAAAAAAATATAACTTTCGAAAAATATTAGTTTTTTGTTGTTTGTTTAACAGTCCTGTTTCTTTTGCGACAGGCCTTGTACACGCACCTTTTTGCAGATTAAGGCTAACTAAAAATCATATGGATTTAAATCTCGCAGCGCCATCAGACCGCGGTCTTTCGACTAAGTTTACTTAAGATTGCCAAGAGTATTTGGGAACGTAGGCCACAATATGTCAATCTAAGCGATATTTTAAATAAAATTCATAAAGATAGCCAAACTAGCTTACACCTTATTTATTTTTTATTATTATTTTACATTTTACTGTTTGTAAGAGATTTCGGGAATGTCGCCTTTAGAAGAATATTCTATCGGTCCAATTTAACTTCACGCTTTCAGCATAACCAATTCTTTCTTCTCAAAAGTTAACTGGGTTAATGGAGTTGAATGTCACGAGCCGGGTGGCCACAAACTGAATCTGATTTTACTGTAAAGATAATTCAACAGCAGTGTTTTTTAACGGAAATTTCCACGTTTGGTATATTATTTGCCGAAATATACTGAGCATAAATGACAAGCGCTTGTTTTATTTTGACCGATAACGATAACATTTTGAAAGCTATCGCTCTAGGAAACCTTATAACTCTAACAAGACACCCTTTATTCAAAAAAATACGATTTGCATTACATCTATTCCCACTCAAGTGCCGTTATATCCATAGACATGAGTATATTTGTGCTTTATTGCAGAATAAATTTAATTATTTGAATTAGTGCAACCTTAGCGGCTACCAAGCCATAGGCAAGCAAGCAAATTCACACAAGCAACTCAACACTTTGGTCCAAGTGACGCTGCTGCTATGAGTGGGGGAACGTGCGTGGGGCACCGCAACGCAATAAAGGTGTATGTTTGTATGCATATACGTATGTGTGAATGTGTGTGTATGCGTCTAAGTACTCCTGCGCATGATGAGCAAATAATGGTTTGTCCTCTACGTTCCTGTGTATGTGTGTACTTGCGAGTATAAGTGAAATAAATAATTACTTGCTTAGTGCAAATGCTAAGTGCTTTGCCACTCCAAAACAACTCGCAAGTAAACACAAATACATATATACAAATGCATGTGTGTGTGTGTGTGTGAATTCCTTATTTAAGCATGCATTTACATTTCACCGAATGCAACTATGCAAAGCTATTATTGTTTTAGTAGTTGGTACCGCAACTGTCTGCGCAACGCTGTGACTGTGGCAACTACAGCGAAACAATGAGTGAGTGCCACAAAGTTGTTACCGCCGCCGCATGCGGCAACAACATGCTATATGAATAAATATGTGAGTGTGTGTGCCAACGTGCAACTACTAACCAACGATAAACAAGCAATAATAGTCACATGTAACAACAACAACAACCACATGTACAACAACAACAACAATAAAAACGACAACAACAATAACAACAAGAAAATGTCTAAACGACACATAAAACAACAAAAAGAAGAAAAAAATCAACAACAACAATAACAATAAAAACAACAACAACGACAAGAAACCGCAAACGCGACACAACAACAAAAGCGGAACACCATGCCGTACACTGAAAAAAACAGCAACGAAGACTAAGCGACCAGCGTAGTCCACACCTAAGCTGTGCGGTAAATGTTAGCTTTATGTTGATGTAACATTTGTCGTTCGTTGCAAGTAACCGTAAAAGCCAGTAAAAGCGAGCTTACGCCATATACAGCCACTCTTACACCCACGCATACACATATAGCGACACCAACACATACATATGCGCATATAGACACACATACACACACACACATCCAATTGTACTTGCAACCATATGTGGTAGGCAGTTAAGTTGCACAAAACGTAGTAGCGGTAAATCCTCGGTTAAGCGGCAGCTCAACTAAAACTGACTTTGAGCGCGGAAGGGAGTGGTATGGGTGCGGTGGAAGGGTGGCTTGTAGGCGATTCGTGGCAGTCGCAACAAAGTGACTCTGAGCACTGGCAAATCTTCAAGCTTCTTTTCCGCTATAATCGCATTGTTATGACTATTGTTGTTGCTGCAGTGTTTGTTGTTGTTGCATTTATGACTCCTGCGTCGGCTTTGTGCTTACGTAGTTGCCACACAACCACATACGTCTGTATGTATGTGTGCATAGATTTGTGTAACGAAAGTTGTTATTTATGTTGCCAAGTAAAGTGGCGGCTGCGGCGCATATATTGCATGCTTACATGTGTATATACCATATATATAGCACATGTATGTGTGAGTATGTTGGGGTTTGTTGAGCAACGCTCTGTCGCTACTTTGATTTCCATTTGTTGCAATTGTTATTTACTCATACTTGTCGGCTGACGTTTGCAGGCTGCGGAATTTGTTTCAACAGCACTTTTAACTACAGTTATTTTACACTCAAGCACAGCACAATGCATAGAGTATATTACCAATGTGACATTTGGTGAAAAAATTAAACCTCAAACTGCGGTTGTAAACCATATTCTTCTTCTTCTTTACTGCCATAGACACCGCTTACGAGCGGCTTATAGCCTAGTCGTTTCCTTTTTTCGGTATTTCGCACCAGTTCGAGATGCCAAGTGCCGCCAGGTCCTTTTCCACCTAATTTCTCCAACGGAGTGGGCACTGAGGGTATTGAATCTAAACACTTCAAAACTGGAGTATTATTTCCATCCGAACAACATGATCTAGGCAGAGACAATCCATGTGTTTTACGTAAGTACCTACTGTCGACAGCATACCTCACGGTGTTTTCTATTACTAGAAGCACGTAGATCAATACAGTGCGTTGATCAGCGCCCCAAAGCATAAACGCATTTTGCGCTTATACCTTGGTTCCAATTGGTTCGGGTGGATAGGGACACCCAAAGCTACCTTGGTCGGGTTCGAGGCCCATCTAAAACTTCTGCCGTACTTTGGGTCCGGCACCCGGCCGCAGTGCGTCTCCACATTGGACCAACTGTCCTACATGCATTTAGATTTAAACCACAGCCACCACGAATCTCCACAAAGGGCCCAACCCAATGAGCAGATGGGAGTTACCTCCAAGGGCTAACTGCTCCCCGTGGTAACAGGTTTAAGTCTTTGGTCTGACTTTTGTAGCTTTTGCTACTACCAGTTGAGTCCCCATAAACTCAATGACCGGTTGCATTTGTCGCTGTTGCAAATACTACTTTATATTATGTGCTATAATATGAAGTTAAGAATTTGACTTCCAGAGTAGCCACTGACTCTTAAAACGCTGAACTATTCCATTGTCGTAGTAAATATTACTAGTAAAGCTCATTGTTCCTTCGACTGCGGCATTCGCCGTCACAAAAATGCACAAAAGATGATAAATCTTCCGCAGAACCTTTGAAAGCTTGTAACGCCAACTCTTCAGACGTTGCCATCGTCCATGCCTCCGCAACATATAGCGGGACGAGGATGATAAGTGACTTGTAGAATTAAGTTTCTGTTCGACGAGAGAGACTTTACTTTTCAATTGCCTACTCTTTTTGAAATGGCGCCAGTTTTTCACGAGGTTGACATTAATACTGGTTCCAAGATAGACGGAATTATCTACGACTTCGAAGTTATGACTATCACCAATGACGTGAGAGCCAAGTCCCGATCGCGACGATAGTTTTTTTGATGGCGGGAGATATTCTATCTTGCCTTCGTTTACTACCAGACTCATTTGTTTCGCTTTCTTATCCCTTCTGGAGAAAGTAGAACTAAAGATGCAAGTGTTGAGGCCAATCATGTCAATGTCATCGGCGTACGCCAGCAGTTGTACACTCTTATAGAAGATAGTACCTAACATATTTAGTTCTGCAGCTCAAATTATTTTTTACAAAACCAGATTGAAGTAGTCGCATGAAAGAAAGTCGCCTCGTTGAAATCTCGTTTGGTAACGAAGGGCTCGGAAACGTCCTTCCCGATCCTGACGGAACTTTTGGTATTGACAGTTGGGTAGGAGTTATTCTGAATTTGGTGACTGGAAATCCTTATTCGGACCAAGTTTGGCCAATAAAGATGGATAAAGATAGTGTTTCTTTAGGACTACGTCAAACCTGACACAAAGGTTCTTGTCTTTGGCATACGATTTTGTCGAGCATATGGCCGTACTGCTCATACAAAGAAATTTACGCGGGTTCTAATATTTCCATTAATTTTCGAAACACAGCTTTTGGTACAAGAAGGATCATTTCCGAGTTCAGTATACGAAGAGAGATGAAGACTAAATTATCCGAAGGATACCCCACTCGCTCTGTTTACTTTGAACTACTTGCGTCTATAATAAAACCTGACCTAAAAACAATGACCAAAAATAGAAACTTGAAGCCTATGGGGATTAAGAGATCTTATATAGGATGTCGCTGTGGTCTACCCTTAGCCAGATTAACTCCATTTCCACTTAAGCGGCAGAATAGTTGACATTCTCTAATTTGTACCACTTTTAGTTAGGTAAAACTATTTTGAAAGGTCGAAAACAACAAAGATCTTATTTGCAGAGCTTATAGCTGGTCAGTTGTGATTCATAGAACTCAAATATGATTGAACAAAAGGACCTCATAAATAAAAAAAATCTTTTCAGTCAGTCACAAATTTTTTGGGATGGCTAATGTCAGTTGTCTCCTGGTACGTCGAAGGTATGACTGCCGAGATGTCTGCACCTCAAGTGTGCTAAAGCTAGAAAATGGAGCAAAAAGTGCCTGAGAGTTTTCACTTCACATTTTTTCATGCAACTTTGACAACTTGCGTTCGACTGGATTTTTAGCCCTTTACCTTGATGGCCTATTGGACTATATTCTGTGGGAAACTTACGATTGTGACAAGACGAACTTTGTTAAGGGCAAGTAGTTCAGTATATCTCCTACGTTCTACTCTAGGCTATAATGATTTCGCAGTCGTTCCAAGACTGGCAGTCAACCAACGCGGGCTAAAGGCACTTGAAGTCCGTTGGCCCAGTGCTAAAATGCAAGATGTCAGCGAGGATTCAGCTCGTTGCCGTTCTCAATTGAGCGGGGTAAGGGTGCCTTCTCTTTATAGCTCATCGGCTAAAGACTGCTAAAGAAATAGTTTGATGCTGCTTATATTTAGTCACGTTAGACACTCCTTGACTAACTTTGAACGCACAGTTTTTTAGTTCCACGCTAGTATTGCCCCTCTACTGTCGGAAAGTACTCCCTGAAAGAAGTTATATATCGGAGCAGTAAGTCTACTGCTACTTTATTAGCAGCCACTGCTGCCGGAAAGACGTTATGGTAGTCCAGTAACCTAAAACTAAGAATGAGAATGTTCTTTACAAAAGCTCCCCCTCAAAGTTCTTCTCGAAAAAATTTTCACTCAGCAATCGATTTTCGATTCTCAGTTATTTAAAAATGAAATAATGGATCAGTTGTTGTCAAATGTGATTGAAGTTTTTAACACACTTCTGTGGAACCATTCCTTCCATGTCGACTTGCTCTCTCGTAGTTATTATTCATTGTAACTTAGAATTCGAGTTCAGCACGATTGTTGACCGTTCTTACTCATTTTGTTTGCTTTTTACTTTACTTGCTGTATTTGTTTTTGTTGCTGCTGCTTTCAACCACTAAAGCCACTCTTGTTTTTTACATTCCCAAGCAAGCTAATAGCCACTTTAGCAACTATTTACAAGCATATAGGCTTTGCTTGCCTATGCGCACTGCTAACGGTTGTTGGTAGTTAACCAACAATGCCGAGTTGTTGGCGCAGCGATAAGCCATATTTGTGAAGTAGTAAGAATCCGTTAAGTAAACATTAATTGCATTGCAATTGTAATTACGAAAGTTTCGAAAACTAATATCAATTAAAAGCGATGAGTTGTTTCGATTTGTGGGCGTTTGAATGAGGCTGAAAGGCGCGGGGCGGATAGGGTGTGATTCATGTAGTGGTCATGTGTTTTTTGGGTTGGAAATTATAACAAAACGTCATATTCATATAACGCCGTAATTATATCAATGACTCAAGGCTTGACTAATGTGGGAGGAAAGGAATTCTAAACAAGAAGGGAAATTAAAGATTATTTCTGGTTACTCACGAGACAATACTTGGCAAGCCAAATGAAGTCATCAGGTATATGTATGTATGTGTGCAAATATTGCTCGAATAGCGGACAATAATTTAGTGGCCAAATTCTTTAGGCAGAGCAGTGCAGCCGATAAACTGCAACGAAATTGTTTAGCATACCGAAATTCCGTCACACTCGCTCTCATCATATAATATACAGACAAAGAATATTGCTATTCAACCGATTTGAAATTGTTTTGTCATTCACTCGGAATACTTCGATGTTATAATTCAAAAAATTTTTTAATGTTGCCACCTGTTTGCAATTTTTAATTCTTTGAAATTGACAAGATAAAAAACCGGAAAGTGAATGCCCGAATGGAATTGTGTACGAAAACGTACATTAGTAAACTTTTTTGTTTATCGTTGCCACCTGATCGAAGTTTTGTAAACAGTAAATTGATGAGAAAAAGATAAATATAACGATGTAGACATGGACCTCAGCTTCAACTCAGTTCAAAGAAATTTTTTGTTTTTTAAAATAGTCTTGATTCAGTTCTCTAACTGCTATAGGCTGCCAGAATTCGTACAACAGAGAGAATTTTTTCGGCATTTTGTTCGATCTACAGCTTTCTGTACCTCAACATATGTAGACCATATGAAAAATCTACAGTTTTTCTAAGTATTCGGAGCTTCGAAAATTGTGTTCAAATTTTATCACTCTCATTTTGTAAATTCGACTGCAATTATTTCGATTTTCGAAAAACTTAATCTCTCAAAAATAAATGGTTTTGGTTCCAAAATTAAGGCTCGGTCTAAAATAAGAAAGAAAATTTTCGAAATTATCCTTGAATATCGGCCCAAGTCGGAACCTCAAAAAAATCATTCAAATTTAATTATTCTCAATTTTTAAATTCGACGGCAATTATTTCGATTTTCGAAAAACTGAATCTCTCGAAAAACTTGGCTTCGGTTGTATACTTAACGCTCGGTCAAAGACAGAAATTTATCCGTATTTTGAAATTAGCTTCGAATATCCGCCAAAGACGGAACTTCGAATAAATGATGTTCATTTTTGAAACTCGAAAAAAATTATTTCGATTCTCGAAAAACTCAATCTCTCGAAAAAACGGATTTGGTTCCATGTCAAGTCGCGGTTCAAAAATAAGAAAGAAATGTTGTTTTTCGAAGTTAGCCTCCAAAATCGAATCAAGAATAAGAAAGAAATTTATCCGTGTATTGAAATTAGCCTCGAATATCTGACCAAAGTTGGAACTTCGAATAAATGATGTTCATTTTTGAAATTCGAAAAAAAGATATTTCGATTCTCGAAAAACTCAACCTCTCAAAAAACTGTCTTTGGTTTCATGCCCAGTCGCGGTTCAAAAATAAGAAAGAAATGTCTCTGTTTTTCAAAAAATTATAATTCCAATTTTAATAAGCTCCATTTTGAAATTCCATGGCAATAATTTCGATTTTCGAAAAACTCAATCTCTCGATAAAAGTAATTTTGTTTCCACATTTAATGAAATGTTAGAAATAAAAAGGAAATAAGAAAGAAAATTCTTCGTTTTTCGGAGTTAGTCTCCAAATTCAACTCAAGGCTGCAATAATAATACGAATTTTTATAAGCTCTTTTTTAAAATTCGAAGGCAATAATTTCGTTTTTCGAAAAACTCACTATGTCAAAAAAATGACTTTGGTTCCAAATTTAACGCTCAGTCAGAAATAGAAAAATTCATTATTCGAAATTTGCCTTCGAATAAATAATTCGAACTCTATCATGCTTATTTTTGAAATTCGAAAAAAATTATTTCTATTCTCTTCAACTCAATTCTTGGAAAAAATACATTTGGTTTCATACCCAGCCCCGGTTCAGAAATAAGAAAGAAATTTCTTCGTCTTTCGAAGTTAGCCTCAAAATCGAAGCAAAGCCATAACTTCGGAAAAAATTGTTCGAAGGCAATAATTTCGATTTTCGAAAAACTAAGAAATCACCTTTCTACCTTTGACTCAATCGCTCGAAAAAATTAGTTTGAACTTGCTGTTGATTTTCTCTCGAAACGTTGAGGTTAAATGAGTCGAGTATACACTCCTTTTGTTAATAAAGTACATTGTAAGAGTTTTAAGACACAATTCTCTTCGTTAAGCTCGTGACTGTAAAACTAAATTTTTTCCAAGTATTCAAATTAAATTTAAAATAATCGCTTAAATGCAAGTTCTACGTTTAAAAAACGCCACTTGGCTTCCTCTCTCGGCTTAATGGCCAATACCATTTACAAAAAAAAAAACTATAACCAAACAACCGCTAAATCAATTGGACAACTTTTTACAGTTACGCCATTTCAATTTAAATTTTCCACCCATTTTTGGTTCCAGCGAAGAATGAAAAAAAATGGCGACTTCAAAACGCAAAAATAAAGAACTAAATAAATGACCAGCTCATTCAATCGTTTAAAGTCCTTTGACATTGCTGCGCCAGCAAATCACTAATGAATGAGAGCAACAAAAAGCGGAAACATTCGTATAAAGATACATACATGCGAAGGGAAATCGTGCCAAAAAAGGGAAAAGCAGATTAACCTAAAAACTGTTTGGGTGATAAAAGTGCATTGCGGTACTACAAACAACAAAAACAGAAATGAAACTCAAAATAAGAACGGAAAAATATGCAAATTGAAGAGAAAAGTTTTTGTCCGAAACCGTTATATGAACGTTATTCGAATTTTTATTTTCTTTCTACTGTACGCGAGTACTGTAAAATAAAATATCTAATGGAATTACGTAACCTCAAACATATTAAGGAAAAAAATGCGCTCCGCTAAATAATAAATATAAATTGACTTTATTATGGAAAATATGACGTAAATTTTGAACGGCATTTTATTGGAATAACATTTAATTTGTAGACAATGCTTTCAATAGTCGGCAAAAGAAATGTAGAAAATTATATAAACCTTCTGAGAATTGAATAACGATGTTAGAAGTAATGAAAGTTTAAGTTTTTTTTTTTTAATATATTTATAATAAATTCATATGTTAGACGTTCGCTCTACTTCAACCAAAAATGTACCAACTCAGAAATGGAGCTAAAGCTTCTTACATTCCCTATTTGAAATATACCTCTGATAATATCACTTAAAAAGTTCTAAATTATTTTTCAAGGAAAATTTATTCTATTCCAAACCTCACAGATAATAATGAAAAAAATTAGTTAAAAAATAACATTAGTATGTCAAACTAAAATTATTAAACTATTTAATATTTTTTGGTGCTAATTCAAGTCCTATGCTCCCAATATCATCACCATCATATGCCTCTACAGCTTTTGACCTTTCAAATAAGGAACCCCCATGTTACTTTTCCTTTCGCCGTCTCTCTCCAGTTTTCTCTTTGGTGTTTCATCAGGTTATGTTATGATAGATGGATGACACGGACCACTATATTATTTTAGCAAAGATACACACCCGCCTCTGTACAGCAAACAATACCCACTAACAAACAGAGTGTAAATTCGACATACGAAGATATGAAACTAGTATCACAAACGACATCTGCGCGTTTTCTACTCGACTTACACTCCTGCTCTCTGAGACCACTCATCGGGCAACTCGGTATAAGGAAACTGTGGGACGGCATTTCAAACTTCTTATGTATGTACATCTGCAAGTGAAACCATTTGTTTTATTAGAGGCTGAAAGATAGGATGAGGACTGTCACATCGCAGTGGAGAGAAAGCAGATGACCTACCTCACAATATTGCCAGCGACCACAATACGTGCAGGGTTGGATAGATACCGAGAGTTGAAGAGGGAAGGGAGACGCGTTTGCAGATAAAAAAAGAGAGAGGCCGAATTGCGTGAGTAAGATGTGTTGGATACGCTGGCCGATAAAGCAATGCTCGAAAATTATACGAAAAGAAGCGGCGACTGACGGAAGGTTTTAAGGCCGGAGCATAGTTTTGTAGAACCCAAAGTGGTGATATAGTGTTTGATGTTCCGAGGATACTGAAGTTATGTAGGGAAAACTTGGACTACATAGGAGCCTGCATTAACACTAACAACAATATCAGCCTTGAAATCCAACGCACAATCACTCTGCCAACAGGTACTACCTTGGACTGAGTAGGCAATTGAGAACTAAAGTCTTTTTCCGACGAACGAAGACAGAACTCTACAATTCATTCATCATTCTCGTTCTGCTATAAGATTCGGAGGCTTACCCATCTTATTCGTTAGCTTTCAATAAATCGCATCACATTTTCCCTTGACTTAGTTGGTTCGATTTGCCTGTGCCTAAATTTTTTCGAAAAATTATTCTTTCGAAAGTTCGCAATTTTGGTTTTTTTTCGCTCATTGTCTAAATTTCAGTTTCAGAGCAGAAGATTGATCGTACCACGTTTCTACACAGTTAGTTAATAGTTTCGGTCTTCTCACTGCAGAATGCGAACAAGTCTTCTTACTGTTTACTATGTGGATGTTTGGGTCTCAGGTGAGCTAGGCAAAGACGATTGCCTTAGCACTTGAATACTTGAAGTAAAACGATCCTCGCCTCAAACAAATTCAATCTTTTTGTGTAACGGTTCGAAACGCTTAATCGGAAGTCAGTTGTAGAAGTTGCATAGAGCAAGACAGGGTATAATTATAACTATAATCTAAAAATACTTTGAATCAAACTTCTTCAGATATTCAAAAGAAATAAGAAATGAAAATAAAACGCTTAAGTCGATTATGATAGGTTCAACCCGGTAGTTATAACTTAATGTCATACTCGGGGCATTTCGGGTTTTATAAAGGACATTTGCCCTTTAATCCCTTCCTTGGAGTTCAGCCATTGAACACAGTCATAGAACCTTACCTAAACGTTACGTTCTTTTAACATTACACACATAAAAAAATCTAAGTTTGATTGTGCCTGGAAGACCTTGAAGGTATTTTTGGAGTCCTGCTCTTGACCAGTTATAAATTTAAAATTGGATTAAAATACCTTGAATATCTAATCTTTAGATATCCAGGTGAATTAGAGGGAATGGAAATGAAATGCTTAAGCAGATTTGTTATAGACTTAAAGCTGCTTGTTGAGACTTAATAAATGCAGATTATTTCGATTAAGTAGTCCCGGCAGTTGTACATGATACAAGAAGGCATTGATTGTGCCACATTGATTATTATGTAGTACCAGGATTGGTGATATCTGTTCATAACCTCCTCTAAAACCTATGTGTAGTTCTAAGTTTATCCTTTATCTATCCTATTCAATCGTTCAATTACTTCATAGAGAAGTTTGTCTCTACGAGCAAACAAATGATGCAGTCTATTACTACAGCAGAAGATGTTTTCCTGCCAATTGCGTAATACCTATCGCAGCATCTCGCTCGCCCATAGTTTGCGCCGGTTCAAGGTGATAAGACCAGGATCGTTTTCGCTTATCGTTGTCGAAAGTATAAGCCGCAGAAATTTTGACTTTAATACAGGAGAAAAGATGCCTCATTAAAATATTATAACTGCTTGCTATTCGCTTTCTATTCTATTCTCATTCTATTTCGTTTATACCAGCTGCATGTTCGATTCGTCAGATTTCATGCACACTACTTCCTATAATACACTTTTGCAGAAAACTGTACTTCACAAATAGTGCGAGACTACCTAAAGTTCACCGGCGACCAAATTTCTCTCCCTCTCACTGCTTTTCAGCTGATTTTATTACATACTCTCCCATACCACCACTACAACACCTCCAACACCGCTTTAGTTTTCCAGGAAATTGTATTTTTAGTTGCAATTTTTATTTCACTAACCATTTATTTGCGACGATATCCGCTCGTTTATGCCATGCTAAGTCACTGAGCCAACGAGCCGAAGAGCCAGCTGGGGGAAGCTGGGAAGTCACTCATTCGGCAAGTGAATTGTTTGTGTGGTCAATGCAATGCCATTAACGGCGGTTAGAGTGACCAGATGAACATGTACGCTCTCCTAGATTTTGGAATTGAGTGTGTAGTTAAATGTTGTCGGAAACTGCGCGGGAGAGTGGGAGGATGTCTGTGTGCGTGTGAGTTTGTGTATGACTGTGTGCTTCTGCCTGCCAAATTTTTGTATATTACTTGCTTCCTTCCTCTACAAAATTGTACAATACGAAAAGGTAGAAGAAATGCAACGTTCATTTGTGTGTGAATTTTATGTCCGTTGTGACCACCCACACACACACACACATACATACATACAGATACTTCCAACAAATGTTTGAAGTGAACAACTATTCGAGCTGCAGCAGCAATGCGATTGTAAACGAGTTGTTGCAGAGACAAAAATATTTGCTAACAACAACAACAACAACACAAACTAGAGTAACAACAAACGTATCAACAATACCGACAACTTAAACAGAAAAACGAACAAGAAAAACGACAACAACTAAACAACAAAGACCCACCAACTCATCCATTACGTCCAAATGCTGGTTGAGCTGCCAGTGCTGGTCGCAATGTAACATGCATTTCGGTCGTTCAACACCCTCAACTCGCTTTGTTTACGAATACTTCGTCAGCTTTGTGCTTAACCTGAAGCTAAACTTTCCTATCGCGGCGAATTCATTAGTGTCCGTTTGTGTGTGGGTGTGTGTGTGTGTTGTGCAACATTTTAAGCTGCTGCAACTCACCTTTATGCTGTTGTTGGCGTGCAACTGATCTCCGCAGCTCGTTTTGTGCTTTGTTCTCACTTTTGTGTTTATTTTAGCTCTATCCCCTTGTGTGACGATACATGAGATAGACGAGCATGTGAATTAGTGAGAATTCGAGTGCGCCAGTTTTGAAGTGTGGTATATGCATATAAGGGTAATCCTTAAGTGTGACGATAGTATTGTTAGCTGTGGTTCACATTTTTTCGTAGAACTAAAAACTAATACGGAGTCCATCGGTCCACTCAAGGGATCCAAGAGAGCCATAAGCTATGACTTTAAGCGGGTGGTCCTAAAGATTCTCCCTACGGATGGCAGAGCCAATGCCCATCCACCTTCTAGTGTGGCAGAGGAAAAGGAAGAAGACGAACTAGGGGCTGGATGTAGTCTCGGTCCTATCAACTGGCCTTCTTAGAAAATAACGTGGAGAATGAAGTTTCTTCAGATTAACCTCCAACATGCACAGCCAGGTTCCAATCAACTGCTCCATTAGGGGCCAGACGGAGCCGAAGTCCAGGCCCCGTGGTTGAGTATCTATAGAATTTATGAATTCGGGATTAAAAAACTAATGTAGGCGGCCAGTGATGCATATAAGATGAAAACTTGCTTGTTAGTACGGATCAAAATACGATTTTTACTCATGCCTAATGTCAGTAATGGTGAAATCGTCACTGCTAAAGTAGAGGCCGAGGAAGGTAGATTCTGACTGATAAGCCTAAATGCTGGATTAGGATGAGGTGGAATCATCTCTCACACTGCTAAGAAAGGCCGTGGAAGAAACCCGGCAAAGAGGTACCACGTTCTCATTGGCTCCGACGCAAACTCGCGACATACTATTTAGGGAAGCTCAAGTACAACTCAGGGAGATGTAAGTTTTCAAATTTATTACAGACGAAGATCTC
This sequence comes from Bactrocera zonata, assembly GCA_037783105.1. Classification (NCBI taxonomy): domain Eukaryota; kingdom Metazoa; phylum Arthropoda; class Insecta; order Diptera; family Tephritidae; genus Bactrocera; species Bactrocera zonata. The sequence continues at coordinate 34,586 of JBAWJQ010000659.1, read as the reverse complement.
TATACATGTAGTAAAGGATAACTCATCCACGTTGATCACAATAAGCAGGGAGGAGGTTCTTGGTGTTACTCTAGCTTCAAACGCGATGGGACCTCGGATCTTAAAATGGAGGGTTCTATGACACCACTCATTCTCTGATCATATGTATCACGCATTCAGTTTAGATGCAGCGAGTCCATTAAAAAAAAAACTATGGGAACTTCAGAAAAACGGACTAGAACCTATAATGCAGGAAGCTCCGACTAGTCCTTATAAACATGCCAGGAGAGAAATCCTTGTCACTCCAGAGTGCGTCGAAGTCTTCAGCACGGCTTGTAAAGCATTCCTTGTGAACTCTTCTCCTATTACATCACCAAGCTGCAAAGGGAAATCTTCTGGCAGTCTATAGGTGCAAAATAAGGAAGGTCAAGAGGTCTTCATGCAAAGCTAGAAGACTACTACTAATATTTAAGGTTCAGGCACAGCTGGTCCTACACGCTCACTTTCCGAGAAACCCTTCTCTTTGGGTGATTCTTTGTAACAGGAATGTTGGTTTGGAATTGAACTTTCATATTTAAATCATGGAAAATATGATAACTTCGCAATGGTCGGCCGATTATTGGGCGGAAAGGCAAACCACTCAACCGGGATTAGAATACATCCCCCACAATCTGTAATGTTACAGACTCAAGTAGGAAGCTTAATAATTAACTTTGGCAAACGCCACTTAAACCCCTATTTAGTCAAATCTTTATATCTTATACATTCCCCCCAAACATCGCCCCTGCATCCAATTCCGTATCTAAATTAAATGAGTTAGCGAATTTTTTGACTTTGCGCGTATTTACTTAACGCTAGAAGACACTGTGCAACAGCTTGTGAAAGTTGCCGTCCCTCGACAAATTGTTTGAGAAGTGTCTAAATTGGTGTATCCGTTTGCCGAAAAGTTGCGCGCCGCCACGCCACTCCTCGCGCGTTGTACGCTCGCGGCGTGCGCCAACTCAAAGACACCTGCCGTACCGGCATCGCGCGCGCGCGTATTTAACCAGCAAGTTTGCTGATTGTAAGCGCGTAGCGGCGAATGGGGTAACTTTGCGCTTACGGCAGACGCGGACTGTTAGTTAGTTCCCTTCACGTTTTCGCCTTGCTTGTAACGCTCTTTTTCCTCTTCATTTCACCGACGCCTTGCCGCCTGGCGCGCGCTCCCGCTCTAGCTGTACTGGAATGCGCATAACGAGTTGCCAAACGTTCATTTGATTTCATTTCGTTTCATGAAAATTCGCTTTTGGCAATCAGCAGCTGCAGCCACGCACAAAAAAGCAGACAAACAAAAACACACAAACAAACGCATAATACATATACGAATTTATTGCTCGCTGCCGGTGGGGTGCCGTGCAATCGAAACACCAACAGCAGCGGCAACAAAGAGTGCGTAGTCGGAATGCGTTCAAAAGTTTCATCCGTTCAATTGTTTTGTTTGCTGTTTTCGCGCTTTTCGCTTGCAAGAGTTCTTTGTTTTTTTGCAATTTACTTTTCGTACGGTTGTAAAAGGACTCTGTCGTCCTTAAACGAATATCAATTCCATGTAGACAGGTGCGCAAATATTTCGCTTTATTGCTGCTCAACAATGTTAATAAAACGATTGGCTGAAACTGTCGGCAAAACAGAAGTTTACGAGCTGATTGTGAGTTAAATCTTATTTCGTGTACAATTTTCTGGTGGAAATGCTTAGTAGATGTCTGTGACTACACAAATCTAGTACAATTGCGAATCGAATAAACAACAACAACATTATAAGTGAAATTAACTGGAATAAACAAATGATAATCACATCAGGACATGCGTGAATATAAAGTGCTTGAAAAGCTGACCGACAGAGGTAATGATCGAAAATTCTACAAAGAGATGCGGCGACTAACAGAAGGTTTCAAGACCGGAGCACACTCTTGTAGAACGTCCAGAGGTGATCTAGTGACTGATACCCAGAGCACATTAAAATTATGGAGGGAACACTTCTCCAGCCTGCTGAATGGCAGTGAAAACATAAGACCAGGAGATGGTGAACCCGATCCCCCAAATCGATAAATATGGAGCAGACGTTTCATTGTCAAACCTTGAAAAAGTTCGAATAGCAAGTAATACACGTCTGAAGAACAATAAAGCGTTGGCCGATGGATTGCCGGCCGAGTTATTTAAACACGGCGGCGAAGAATTGATAAGGAGCTTCTTTATAGAATATGTTTGGACCAAAGCATGTCCGATGATGTGTGCAAAGTCCAGTCTACAAAAAGGGATGCCTCGCAATCTGCGCCAACTACCGTGGGATAAGCCTCCTCAACATCACATATTAGGTTCGTAAATAATTTATTCTATCTTGGAACCAGTATTAACACCAACAACAATGTCAGCCTTGAAATCCAACGCAGAATACGTCTCGCCAACAGGTGCTATGTCGGACTGAGTAGGCAATTGAAAGGTAAAGTTCTCTCTCGATGAACAAAAACCAAACTCTATAAGTCACTAATTATTCCTTTCCTTCTATATAATGCAGAGGCATGGACGATGACAACATCTGGTGAGTCGGCGTTACGAGTTTTCTAGAGAAGACTTATGACTCCTTGCGCATTGACAAAGACAAATACGGCATTCGATGGAACGATGATCTGTACGATATATACGGCGACAGTGACATAGTTCAGCGAATTAAGCGACATCGACTGCGCTGGCTAGGTTATGTCGTCCGAATGGATGGCAATGCTCCAGCTCTGAAAGTATTCGAGGCAGTACCCCCTGGGAAAGAAGAGGAAGACCTCCACCCCGTTCGAAAGATAAGATGGAGAACGACCAGATTCAGACCGTTTGAAAGCTATGAGAAATATCCAAAAATGTTGAAAGTGGATGACACATGAATTGAATGAAAAACAAATGGAGAACCAAAAAGCATTATGAAATTTTGCCTTAAAGACACGAAGGGTGATCAGTATTGCTTCGAATTGCCACTAGCGATAAAAATTGATTTATTTTAAGAATCTGAGGTAGTTGAGATAATCATAAGTTAATCTGTGACAACCATTAACATCGAATGCAACAACAGACCGATTGGATAAGAAAATAATGGTGTGTGTTTGGTGGTTTGGTGAGATCTGAGGTGTTGACACTAATCGCTACAGACAAAAAATGATCAAATTGAACCATGCAATAATCCAGATAAAGACAAGACAAAGTAAAATCGGTTCAGGGCAGAATCAAAGTGCTTGGCTGGGAGCTGCTACGCCTACCGACTACATTACGTCTTCAACGCTGGAACACGCCGTAATACTTCGACTCTTTCGTAGATATCTGAAATTGCGTGTCTGATAGGTTTGCTTCAAAAGACGAACCTATACATATTGGCTTGGTATCCAATAATTGCCAGAAAGTTGGACAAAATATGTGAACCAAATTTCCACTTCTTCCATTCAAATGTGTGGAAGAATGTGACAAAGCTAGTATAAAAAAATGCGGATTCTTTCCACGAGAGACGATTTTATAAGAAATTGTCAATAGAAGGATAAAGTTTAAGGCTTCCAATTATCAATAAAAAGAGAGAATAAAAAATGAAAAGCGAAGGGCCATTAATTCAAAAAAATCGGTTTAGTTATTTCAAAAAAACTCTGGAAAACGGAGAAATTAACTCCTATACCTGTATAAAGTATAAAATGTTCATCATGATTGTCCGCTCCTACATGTATGCTACGAAAAATTTTTGTAGTCCATATATGTACATACATAGATTTTCTGCTCCTAAATATACGCTACGAAACATTTTTGCAGTCCATGTAATTGACATAGGAATGTTCCAGCACTGCCGCTTCTGGACAACACTGTCAGGTGTTGCATAAATCATGATTTCCTTTTCGCTGTCAAAGAGAAAGCTTTGCGAAATTGTTTTTGTACAAGAACTGCAGCAAAAACAATTTCACAAACTCATTTTCAGCTCAATCCATAATAACTACTATAAACATATGTATGTAGGTGTGGGTGTATGTGTGTGTGCATGTGTTTGAAATGTTTGGGCTTTAGGCACATATGCCATAAAAGACATTTGTCTTGCAGTTATTTGTGTGAAAAGTTTTGGCCAAATGTGTTAACAGGTAGGAAAGTAAAGTAACTTACGTGAAACAATTTTCGACACTGGCTATTGTTCTAAGGATTAGCGCGGCAGCAAATGACAGGCATGAGACAGGAGATAAAAACGGTATGACAGGCGAAATGCTTAAGGATATGAAAGGGAATATAAATGTAGTTAGGCTTTCTTATAAAGAAATTATTATGTATATACATATTTGGATGCTACAGAAAAACTCAGCTGTGAAAATGGTGGGTAGGAGTCTTTCTGCTTTTTACTATAAATTCGGATTTTACTGAGAATGGTGAGGATTTTTTATATAGAACGTCAGCTAAGATAGCCGACAGATAAAAAAATTTGTTGGATTATCTTCCAGAATTGAATGTTGAATTATTTGTTAGAAGGCTGATATTAAATGGTTGCAAAATGACTTTCAAAGAACTGCCCATTGGCTGTCATATGGAATACTGTCATTTGGCTCTCAGACAGCCATTGACATTCAGCTGCTCTCAGTTGACTGTCAAGTGGCTGCTGTCATATATCAAATATATCTATTAATAAAGAACATATCCTTGTTTTGAGACTTCAGCCGTGTAGAGTGATGGAAATCGAGTCCAACAATATGCTTTAGTTGACACCTGATTCTTACAGAGGAACTATTCTAGACTGATTTATTTATAAATAAATATTTATAAATTAAATTCAATATAAATAGTGTGACTGCGTTGGTTCAATCAAGTCATATGTTTTTCGTAACAAATTTAAAACTAGTCCATAACTAGTTTGTAACCACTTCGTGATTTCCACAAAAGTTTTAACTCCTCCATTATACATCTTATCAGATTTAATAATCCATTTAACTTGGTACAGTATTCTATTTTGTAGCTAGTCTGTTTTTAACCACTTCATAACTAGTTGCTAGGTTTTAACTACTCCACTAAACATCATATCACATTTAATAATCCATTTCACTTGCTGAAAAGTTTTATTTATTAAATAGTATTTTTGTAACCACTTCGTAACTAGTCCAGTAATGACCTAAAGTGAACCTAGCGGCATTCCTTTACAGAAGATAAACTGTCAGCTGCAAATCTAATAAGTTTTCCACCAACTTAATCTAGAAATTTTGATTCAAAGGCCGCAGCTACCATTACCAAATACCGTTAGCGACAGTATACGAGTGGCAAACAGTTATTTCTGTTGCTCCCATCCCTTTCTTGCCAAGCAAGTGCGAAATAAGCGGGTGAGGGCAGTTTACCAAACCATTTTAGCACTGCAGGGCAAGTAGCAGCTGTTCAGAGTGGTTAGCGCCGCACATCAACACAAGTACATGCTAGCTGTTGTTACTAGCGCCGTGGTTGCATAAGCAAATTGTCATTGGTACATAAATAATGCATGATTTATAATGTGTCAACATGCTTTTATTGTCTTTGGTGTAGGAAAATATTTGCTAAATACAGTTATGTTTATATACACACACATGCATATACATATTTGGATGTGGGGAACTCAAGTTCACAACCGAGAGTGGCAACATGAAAAAGATGAACTGAGTAAAGCAATAAAACAATATGTAAACAACAACAATATGTACATAAATATATTTATGTTTGTGTGCCTCATCAATCGAATCAAAGTGAAATATTACTTAAAAGTTGCAACTCTCTAGCATTTGCTGCGAGCTTCAACACATGCGATATGCCACAGTGAAGATGTACACCAAAGCACTCATTTCGATGTATGTAAGCCTTGCTACTGGTAGATCGTACAGCTCATCGTTCCAACGATAACGGTATTCACCATTGCCAATGTACAAAGAACCATAAATCTTCCACAGAATCTTTCTCTCAAAACTCGTAACGCCGACTCATCAGATAATATCATCGAGTGACTTGTAGTATTTGGCTTTGTTCATCGGGAGAGGACTTTACTTCTCAATTGTCTACTCAGTCTGAAATAGTATCTATTGCCAATAGTTGTTGGTTCCAAGATACATGAAATTATTTACGACTTTAAAGTTATGAGTAAAAGTTATGAAAGAAGGACCTTAAGTTAGTTTAGAGAGCTGTTCATTCAGCTTGGCGCAGATCACTCTTCCTTTGTCAAACTATACGAAAACTCCTATAGTTACGTAGATATCAGCTATTAAGAAAACATCCTGAACCAAAATCTGCTTAAGTGTTTGATTTGTTTGCCATTTCCTCTGTTTCACCTGGACGTCTAAAAGTCCGAGTTCCGATGTATTTTTGCCTTGATTTGGCAAAAGTGGGACATTTGAGGAGGAAGTGTTGAGATGAGTGTATCTCATTTTCTTCCAAACAGCTGAAGCTATTGGCATACAGTGAGATGTGTTATCTCGATAGAACAGTGTCCGGTTAGAACTGCTACAACCATTGATTTGCCATGAGCCAGAAGGTCCTAGCGAATGTACAGCTGCTGGTAGTTCACCATCGCTTGTTGAGCTGGTCTGAGGCCCAACATTCCATTAGTAAACCACAAGAGCCAATGCATCATTTAACCGTTCCTATTCCGACTTTATTGAGACAGCAGTACCTATGCTAGCAGGCTTAACAGCTTTACATTTTCGGGCAATGTCGTTGTGGCCAGGTACCCAAACCACGGTAGGCAGAAAATAACGCGACATAGGAAATAAGAAGTCTAGACATCCTTTCACTAATCCTGAGCTCACAGTCAGCGAACTCAAGGATAATATCGCTGCCGTGATGTCGAAATAGATCATCAGAAATAGTCATCACTCTGAAGCAGGATGTGCTCAGAAGCAGTAGATCCACAGCGATCTTTATGGCGGCCTTCTCCGATTGCAGTTTAAGAAGAATCTTTGATTGGTACATATATTTTTAAAATAGCCAGAGCTATTGGAATTCGGACCAAAATTGAAAGAAAATACGCTGCCTGTTATAACTAATCTGAAGGGCTTACCCGTTGAACTCTAATTATTATTGAAGAATTAAGCATTTTCAAGCCTTATTTTCTATCATATAGGCACCTGACTCGTCTTAAATAGTGTGTCTGGTTTTCTGTAAAGCTTGACAGAAGTGTGTCGTTTAAAGACTGGTTATATTAACTTCGTTAAATGTGGTCCTTATGTGAGTGTAGTGCAAATTTAGCGTCATTCAGTGAAGAGTTTTCCAATAACAACTATATACGTCCTTATTTAGCTAGAAAAGTTGGGATTATCGTTTACAGATAAGTCAAACTTTAGAAATTCTATGCACTAGGGTCAAGTGGTTGTCATGATATCTTCGTGAGAAACACCTCCGTGAGTTTCAGAAGACGATGTTCGGTGTAATTCTTCCTTTTCGTTTTCTACTTTGTAGTTTATGACTAGGTACCAGAACCCGATGTGAACATTGCAGCCTTCACAAGCTAATTACTGATTAAAATGGCTCTAATGATAGATTGATATTCGGCTAATCAGTGTGACGTGATTTTAGGAGTATTTCCATATGTATCACTCCACCAGTTTCTCTATAATCCCATACAACATACCTGGTTAGACTTACTTTTTATTTTTCTGACTCATTTCAGATTCCTTTATTCTGTTCCTTCAGTTATTATTAAATATGAATACCTTAATTATTGCCCTTTTCTTTTAATATTTTAGTCTTTAGTCTAGTTTTAGTATATTTAGTCTTTTACTTCTTAACATCTTCCCCTCCTTCGACTAGATACCCTTATTTACCTATATTGCTTCATATTCTCCAAAAATTATAAACTTTGAAGCATCGCCACCGTTTTACAAAGACCGCATTTTAATTCTCTTATGTGTCCACATTATATTTTATTAAAATTAGAGTTTCTTCGGTATATTGAATGGCTACTGCTTATATCCTTTAAGTTGAAGCTACTTTGTCCACGCTTTAACACTAAATTCCTCAGCTACATACAAACATATAGATAAATCCAGTGTTTTCCCTTTATTTTCAGATCCAATAAGCAGCTGTCTGAGCATATTCTGACACTTGGATGTGTCAAATTAATTGCGACAGCAGTGCACCACTAAATGTCACAAATTGAATTATTAGTTGTCATTAACCGTTGTGCGTCTACTAAATAATTGCGTGTGTACAGGTATTTATGTTCATAGTATATTTATACTTGTAAGCTTGTATATAAGTATATTTATTTGAGTTGAGATATCGTCAATTAGAAGACATTCATGTTCCCCTATGTAAACATACTTGTCCACCGATAATTAGCTTGTTATTTGACAGCTTATTCGACCCTAATTGCGGTCACTGTGTTTTACGGAATCTCCGGCTATTCGTTTGTGTTACAATAACCTTACAAAATGTTTCGTGGAATTCCCAAGGGAAACCTAAACATTAAGTGTGGGAAATCAAAATGTTGCTTGGTTTTTTTTTCGATGGAAAAATTTATTTTTTCACCATGTAATTTGAAAGGTTAATAAGAGTATGCTCGCAACACTCAAATGGGGAATTCGGAAAGGCTATAAAAATATGTACATATACTTGTATATTATCATCGCCTGTCCTTACAGTAGTATACTCCATGCAATAGTAGTTCCCTCCATATTGTTAGATTTATACAGGGTTTGTCCGGAAAGAATAGGTCTAATTTTCTTCCACCACGACTTTACTTCCGAGCTTGCGCTCACCAGCTAGATTCGGTAGAGAGCGCTGACTAGCTAGGGAACGAGCGGCTGGTCAGTTGTCTCCTAGTACTTGGAGAACCAGCACAAACATTTGCGCGCGATGTGTTTCTGTGAGTGTTGCGGGAAATCTGCGACGGAGACATGGGATATGATCAAGCAAGCTTACCCAGATGTTGCTTTAGCATTCGGTAGCACCAGGCCTTTTTGGAGACCGGAAAGAGGTCGCTGAAGAAGACCGTGCTGAGAGACCAGCGACTTCGACAAGCAACATCTGTGGTTCATGACATTGTGACGGACAACTTGAACATGCGCACTTTGTGCGCGAAGATGGTGCTCACTGACGACCAGAAATTGCGGCTTGTGGAAGTGTGCCAAGAAAATTTGAGCATGTGTGAAAGTGACCCCCCATTTTTTAATATAGTAATCACACCTGACAAGTCATGGATCTTTGAGTATGATCCCGAGGTAAAGAGGCAATCTTCCGAGTTTTTGAAACGACAGAGGGGATCCAAGCAGCATGCACGTTGGCTCTCAAGGCTATTCCGGAGGATGCCTTCCATGACGTCTTCAATGCTGAAAGTTGTTAAAGAATTGTAACGATTGGTTCAGTTCGAATACTTTTGGGACAAACCTTTTTCCGGAACCTTTCGCATTTTTTTTACAGAGATCTTACTCATATTACATCAGTTCCGTTAAAATTTGACATACTCCAGACTCTTAAGGAGTGTCTTTGAAAGCCTGTATACAAACAGGAGGGAGAGACGGACAGGCAGACAAACATGATTAAATGGACTTATATCGCCTCATTGTTTATTTATATATATGTATTTAGACATAGGATCTTTGAAGTTTCCTTTTGGGTGTTACAAACTTAATATACTCTTTTCAGGGTATCGGCTCATCCTGCTTCTTCTTTTTTCGCTGTTTGGCGCCAATTAGAGATTCTAAGTGAAGCCAGGTACTTCTCCTTCTGGTCTTTCGAATGGAGTGGAGACCTTCCTCTTCCACTGCTTCCACTACCTTGTCGGACGGCATAACCTAGCCAGCGTAACCGCTATCTGTGAATTCGCTGAACTATGTCGTATATCTCGTACAGCTTATCGTTACATCGACTGCGGTATTCGAAGTTGCCAATGCGCAAAGGACCTTACATTTTTCGCAGAACCTTTGTTTCGAAAAATTGTAACGCCTCCTCATCAGATGTTGTCATCGTCCATGCCTCTGCACTATATAGCAGGACCGGGATGATGAGTGAGTTGTATAGTTTAGGAAGGAATACTTGGTATTTCAGTGGGGTTTGGATGGTTGAGCGATACGATGCTTTGCAGTGCCTCATTACCGACCAAATGAAATCTCATATCTTATAAACTACCTGATCAGTTTTGAGGCGGCCAAGTTTGCTTCTAATTCAACACGGTTTTAGCTATGAAACTACATTGAAGCTTTCTGCAGACAACTTTCACACAAATTTCGTCCAAATTACGGAAAGCAGTTTAAACGCTACCTGGAGAATACGGTTTTCTGACCTTTTCGAAAACAATTAGTGGGATGTCTTCGAGAGTCTGCTATAATTAAATGCAACATTAATAATAAAAAGCTTCTGTTTTGCTATGTACATATGTAACATGTCCCAAATGTTTAACTAACAGCAACTCAACATAACAAATGAACCACTCAATGCCATTAACAAACGACCCGCTAGACCGCAAAACGTTCGCCTAGTCTTAGGCTTGTCAAGCAGTTAAGCCCACATTACCTAAGCGTGGGCTTAATATGCAAGCACATAAGCATACTATATATAACTGTACATACATATATATATATATGTATACTCGTATGTAAATAGTCGTTATAGGCAACGCTGTGAACCCGCTGGCAACAATACAATTGAATTGCTTGAGTGTATTTCAACGCTTGATTTGCGCTTTGGGTTTGATTGTTTATATGTAACCTTCATCGTTCGCCTAGTCGCTGCAACATTTAATTTTCCACTTCATCTCGCTTTCAATTTATGTCATTTGCGTGTGGCGTAAGTGTCCTTTGAAGTGGACCGAGGCGAACATTTCACACAAATTGAGAACCCTTCCAATGTATAAGTAAATGTATGTAAATCTAAATGTAAAGGGTGTGTTTTTTAGAGATCTACAATTATTATTTGATGTGGGTTGGGCTAAAAGGTCGACGCTAATAGGGAATGCACTTGGACAGTTTATAGCCGTTACATTGTGGTCCCTAGAACTCCTATAAAATTGAATATGAATACCCCCACAAATCGACGGAGCGCTTTGAGTTGTTCACAAATTGTCTGAGGCGGCTAATGTCAGTTGCAACTATGTTTCTTTCAATCTCAACCTTGCAAAAGCTGGACAATGATGGAGAAAGCACAGGAATATTTCCACTTCAGCTTTTTAAATATAAATTTGACAGTTTGCGTTAGACTGGAGTTTTGCCCTTACCGCATGAATGTCTATTGGACAATATCCAGTAAGAATTCTTACTGTTGTTGCAAGATAAACTTTGGTAGTGGCAAGTATATGAGTTGATCTTTTGCTCTTCCTACTCTAGGCCGGAAGGGTCTCACAGTCGCACAGAGGCTAAGCAATGTCTGCTAAGCGCACGTGAGATCCACTGGTCCAGTGCTAGAAGGCAAGCTGATAACGGGGATCCAACAATATTGCCCAAATCCATATCATCCAATTCGGGCCAAAATTTTTCAGTCATCATTAAGCGGCAACTCATTCCCGTTCACATTAACGAGTCCATTTTGATCATCACGGAGGAAGTACGGCCCAATGACCGGCCCTTAAACCGCACCAAACCGTAATTTTTTGGGGATCCAATGGAGACTCATGGAGTACGTGTGGATTGCTGTCTGACCAGTAACGCTTATTTTGCTTACTGACGAAGCCAGAAGCCTCATCACTCTAGATGGCTTTTCGTGAAAGTCCGGATCATTTTCAAGTTGTTGCTCAGCCCAATTCACGAACATACGACGATGCTGGTTGTCAAGCGGCTTCAGTTCTTGCATCAGTAAGGATGTAGGCCAAGATCAACGACGTCACAGAGATGCTTAATGCTTGAGAACGACGTATGAGAGACTGATTTGGGTCTTCCTTAATTGATGCGCTAGCGATAGCAATATTCTTGACACTACGGGCTCCTCTTTGTCTCACTGGTACAGGTAGACGCTCAATTATTGATCTGACAGTACGATTATGACGCCCATAAATTGGACGAAGCGCTTTTACAGATTTTATAACACTCCGAATATTGGTCGCTCAGTGCTTGGTTGCAATTTTTTTCGCTCTGAAACATTTTCTTGAAACACCCTCTCAGAAACCACATGACCTATCCATCCAACTGACAGAACTTCTGCTTGATAGATCCAGTTTATTAACAGTTCTTCGGTCTATAGATTTCTTGACCGATCCGCTTGAACTTTTTACCACTTTGGCGGAAGATTAAGATTCATATTCAGTTTGTAAAAGATTAATGGATCAGCAAAGAATCTGGCTTACAAGTGTAAATACATACATAAGTATATGTAAGGAGAATTGAAAGATCTCATCAAAAAATAATAATTTTAAACACTTAGGCAGCCCTTAAGTCAGAAATCTTCGTCATAATTGAAAGTGGATTAACGGAGAATTTGGAAATAGGTTCACCTGTTGAGAATCTGGTAAAAAATTACGTTTCGTATATAGTCCTTCTATGCTAATATTCAAAGTCTATCTAACTGTCAAATACTTGTATTTACTTTGTCTGCCGATTTGACCTCCTACACCGCTTATAAGCACACCCTATATTGACAAATGCCAATAGCTGCCGGAAGCACCAAGTTACACTTTCTTTTCGAACTGAAAAAAAAACTACCCGAAATTATAAAGTTTTGTCACTGTTGCGCTTGAGTTTCCTATCCTTTTTCACTTTGCAGATTCTGCAAATTCTTGCTAAATTCTAATCGTCCGTTGCCTCTAATACATTTTTCCTCTATACTGAACATTTTTCTACACCGTTTTGTTTTATGCTGATTATGGGTAAAAGAATTGCGGCCAAAGTTCGAGCGCATGCCGTAAAGTTGCTTAGCGAAATCTTTTTTGCCGCCCACCCGCTGCGCAGCGCAACGCCCTTACTTCAATTTAATTCCTTATACTTCATTAACTTTTACGAAATTTTTGTCGTTTTGCCTTAAATTCTCGTTTGTGCGCTGTGAAACCCGTTTCCACAGCAATAATTTATGGCAACTTTTTTCAGCGCCAACTCTTCTTCTACTTCTTGTGCGCAAATTGTTCAGTTTGGTTGTATAGATACATGTGTATGGCGCACTCGTTTTTCGATTTCTTTTCTCTTTCGGCTTTCTTACAGTTTTCCCCTTTTTTTTTTTGGTGAACACCACTTGTTTACACCAAATGAAATTTTTATCAAATACCAAAGGCAATGGTATGCCTTGATCAAAATAAAACCACCGTCAGGATAAAGTTTTTCGTTCTCGTGTCATTTTTATTGTTGTTAATATTGTTGTTGCTATTCTGTGCCTTTTATTATCTTTCGCATTGTTTTAGTAAAAATTTATTGTGTGTTTCACATTTTTTCCCGCATTTTTTGTTTAGCTTCTTTTTTCATTATTTTAATGTGGTTTCCCATTCTGGCTGTGGCATTTCCTCGTTTCGAGAAATTCTCACTCATTTACGCTAATTTGCGTAATTATACGCTTCATAAAGCATTTTACCTTTTTTCATCGTGCCTCTGCTGCATCTTCTTTTCCGTAATGCTTAATTGTGGCATGCAAAGCAAAGCAAGCCCGAAAATTGCTCACAACTTTGCCACAGCAGCGGTAATTCAAAGGGAAGGTAGGAAAAGCCAAAAATTATCTGTTAGGCGACAAAGTCTTGTCGAAGGGTTTTAAGAGAAATTTCGGTTATTTCACGAATAGCAAGTCGCTCGGATTAAATAGGGAGAGCTAACCCGTTTATATTATTGCGGTATAGTTAATTTCCATACAAGAAAATACGTCGAGTTTGTATTTCCTAGTCTAGAGAAAAAGACTCAATAAAGAGGAAGGCTTTATAAGTTGTAATACATTTTAAAACGTTGAGTTAATCTTTTTCCAAATTTGGCTTGAGCTAGAAACCATGAACGAAATCTGTACTCAATTGCTTGGTCACTTTCCGTTATAATATATATAAATTTTCTATTCTCCATAAAAGATTTGATTTGAAAAATGTGCAGCTTCCTTTGAAAGACCGTTGAATTCCTGAATTCTTTGTATATTTAATGCTATGATTAGCTTCGTTGACGACCAGAGATCGCGCTTGGACTACTATATAAAGTCTTTTGAGGCGCAATAAAAATGAAACTACTGTGATCAATACAAATTTATTTATACGTTTAATTTCTATTCTCGCAAAATCGGTGGGATATCTGAAATTGTAAGCACCCAAGTGATTAAGTCTGGATCTCGGAAACGCACGACAATCAAAAAGGAAGTGTTGAGATGTTTACACCTTTCCTTCTTTCATACTTTTACTGGATCTCTTATGATCGAGTTTGGATCAAAAGGATCTTGTGACAGCGCTTGATGATAGCCAAGCGCTGGCCATAAGCTCAGCCCTTCTATTCAGTGGAACACATGAGGAGAGGGCAACACCGACCGTTTTCATACTACTGATAGCGGACACTAAGGTGCATTGCTTATCAGTTCGTCAGATTTTCACAAACCTGAGATTCCACTGTGGTCAGGCACCCATACTAGTCACAAAGTGAGCCAATGTTATTGACAACTAGGTTACCAGCCCTAAATTCACGGTTTGTGGCCTCAATCTAATATTGCTGCCCTGCTATCAGAGCTGATAGTCACTTCTCTGAAGAAGGCTGCACTCTGGTCCAGTAAATCCGCCACTACCTTAATAACAGTAGCCTTGGCTTCAAAAACACTGCTATAGAAGGAGCCTGAAGCTATCGTTGATTTTCTGACAACATCTCTCCACCAACCTTCCCACTAAGCTTTGGTCTATATACAAGGAAGCTCCCTGCCCCTCTCCTCCATAGGCTTCTACTCACTCATAACTCATTCGGAGATATGTGGGCAGAGAAAAAGTCGTCAGAGTTTGGTTTGACGACTCTATGATCCAAAGGATTCGTTAAAAATCAAACCGGCCATACACTTTCCGGCGGTATCTAAGGGTATTATTTGAAGAGTGGCAAAAGTGCCCTGGTTGGAATGGACCTTAGTGCATCACATATACTCGTACTGATGAGCGCCGCTCGTTGAACGCTCTCGAACCCACTTACACGTTTAGTCTTTTCTAGGACTCTTCATTGTATAAATATCCCATAGAACTTAAAAGGAACTGAACTAATTTCGGTAAGAGACCGAATGGTATGAGTTATAATGCCCGTTTCCACGACAATGGGATATACGTAACCGGAACATATCCGAATTTTTATCTGGCTAAGGCCTGTCAAAATAAGGTTTCGAATAAGGTCGACATGAGGTATCAATTCTTTCAGTTTCCAAATATTGTGGTGTTTCGGTAATCAAACAAGTCTAAGATACTTTTTTCCGCCAGTAAGGACTTTTTCGTTTATTGAAGTTACAATTCAAATACCATTACAGACATAATGTGAATATTCGTATGATCAAAAATTATACATCTAACAGTAGAGATCCACAGTAAGTTTCCAGGGTTGTCAAATAGTTGAAACTTCAGAAAAAAGTTCATCTCAATGGTTCAAGTTTTCTTCTGTTCGTCTTTTTTAGAAGAATTTTTCATGAGAACCAGTTATTTTTTTTATCTATAATGGGCTTTCTCATTTTTGCTATATTCTGTGTGCGCTTACTTCGCAAATAACAGTCCGAGTGCGGCAGGTTTGCGAACTTAAACTTGATCCGCAGTCATCAACTGAAGCTTGAAGCTTAAATTTCCCCTGTTCTTGTACTTGATTTTATTGGAGAAAGTATCCTTCATTTATGAGTTTTGTCATAATAAAAAAGAATGATATCATCTGCTCTCTAATTTCGCTCTGGATACCTAATCTTTCCTGCATAAAAGTCCAGTTTTGTTCAGAGAGCGTAAAACTGAATACCAGGTTGAACGGAAATTATGGAGTTGGTACTCTTAATGGTCAGAAGGAACCAACTGTGAACTTTCTTTCTTTCCTTTCTTAGTATTTCTCTCACTAAACACTACAGAATCTATTTTTAATTTTAAAAAATTTAAAAAACGTGGTATTAAATTCGTATCAATCAAATTAAGAACAAAATCGGAGAAAATGAAAGTGAAAGCAAGCAAATACATAACAAATGAGAGAAAATCAACAGAATGAAAATAAAATTTACAGTTGCAACGCCAACACGCCGGACACCCGGCAGCATTTTTACATGTAATGTACAACATAACAATAAAAGCAACAACAATAACAACAACAAACAACTCGCAACAACTGACAATCGATGATAAACTGCAAAATACATTTCCGTTTCCGGAAGTTTGCTGCTGAACTGCGCTTAAGCTGTAAATGCAGCAGGATAATATTTGTACGATAATAACCGAAAAGTAAGAAGCAGAAATAAAATCGTGAAAGCACAACGTACCAAGCAAAACAATAGCAACTGCAATGTAAGCAACACATAAACCCACGAAATAAATGGATTGGAGGACTTTGCCCGGAAAGACAGTGAAAAATATCCAATTTATAGATAAACATAAAAAATCCATTAATCACAAATACCGACGAAATAAACAAGCAGCTGAAATAGCCGAGGCGCAACACGACGCTTCCAAGCAGCAACAGATGCAACACGCAGCAAACACGTACAGCAAACGGAGTAGCAACGGCGGCGGCGGCACAGCGCGGCTATACTGGCTGTAGTGGGTTCTCCTCGGCAAGCAACTGTTTGATTCGCTGACCAGCCACCATCGCTAAGTCCACACCAACAACGCATGACCTTCGCGCGGTCGCTTACATTCGCCGCGCTTCTGACTGCGTTGATAGATAGCTCGGCGCGCCGTACTTTATTTCATAATGGAGTATTTGGCGCGCTGAAACGCCGGCAACCAAAAAAATGTGCGATTCGCTCGAAATGCGGCGATCTGCCTTGACTCGCACACATTCCGCACGTTATTCCCCCCTTTTATCATTCTTTATGTACTGTTTGCCCGCTCAACCGTTACTCACTTACCGAGCGCTCGTTGCTTTTGTGATTGTTTGTTGTTTTATTATTGTTGCTTTGGTTTTATTCTCTCTCCGCTGCTGGTATTTGGGCGCTGATATATGATGCGGGTTCTTGCCATTTTATGGCGTTTAAATTGAAGTTTTATGGTTTGCCCGATTTCCAACGGACGCTACTCAATTTTTAATGCATCCACAATGAAGTTGAATGCGTAGTGCTTTTATGGGTTTTACTACTTTACTTATTTGGCTTAAGGGGCGAAAATGGTTGCAGTAAAATTTTCACCGATTTACTGACTTTACCGGGGTCTTTATGACACCAGTTTGAGTTTGTGAGGCGTTCAGTTTAAGGTTTTGTTCCTCTTTTTGGTCGAAAATGTATAAAAGAGCTACACTTCATGAATAATTTTTTATGGAAGAGCAACAGTTTACTTGAAGTCAACTGATTAAGTTTGTACTAAGGAATATTCAAAATATAATGTCGGTAGTAGTTCGGCTCCAGACCGGAGCCTACTCTCGTAGAACCCTCGGAGGTGATCTGGTGACTGACACTCAGAACATACCGAAATTATATATACTTGTAGATGGAACAATTCTCCAGCAGAATGACAGTGACAGCATACCACCAGAAGATGGTGAATCCGATTCCTCACTCGATGACAAACGCTATAGAATATGGTCAGACGAAAGCAAGCCCGACGATTGGATTTAAGTGGGCTCTGCCCAAGCCTATTCAATTTCGAGCGATCGATTTCAAAGCTGCTTTTGAGAGCACAAAAAAGAGCTGCCTTTAGACGCTATTTGCTATATCTGAATTTAATATGCCCGCTAAACTGATACGTAAACAAACGCTGGGCAATACCAAAAGCTCTGTCAGGATCGGAAAAGACCGCTCCGAGCCGTTCGACATAAAATGGGGTTTTAGACAATTTGAATTCCTACCTTGCGTATTATTCATGGAGAAAATAATTTTAGCTGGAGAACTAAATAGAGAAAGTCCTATAAGAGTGTACTGATTAGCCTCAACAACTGTGCCGTTAGTTCTTGTTTTTCGAGACTGGATAAGGAATTGAAGCAAACGGACATCTGGTATTACACAAACTGTTGTCACACCCCCGACTTTGTTCCCACGGGTGCTACTTCGGACTAAGTAAGTCGTGTCGGCCGAATGGATGAAAACACTTCAGTTTTGAGGGTATTCGACGTAATACCCGCCGGGGGAAGCCGAGGAAGAAGAAAATCTCCAATATGTTGCAAAGGACAGATGGAGTAGGACCTAGCTTCACTTAACATCTCCAATATGCGAAAACAGCGGAAAGGGAGAACCACTGGCAGTATCCAGTCAAAACATCTGCAATTGCGGCGAAATTAACTTTGCCCAGAATAAGTTGTTTGGAAGATCTCTTTCGGTACAATCTGGGCTAGAAGGTTTTTGCAGTCACACAAGTTCTGGTTGTTGACCAGCGATTGTCAAGCGCACTTGCGCTAAAGCACAAGGGGACATCGGAAAACCGATCCGCTTCTAAATGGTTCAAATTTGGGAAAGAATGCTCTCCCTAGCAATCTAATCGACTTTTCTTTGATTCTGTTATTATTTTATCATACATGTCTAATATAGAAGAAGTTTAAAGCTTTAGATAATGAGGTCATGCTCTTCTTTATTAGATTTGAGAGTGCGGTCAGCGATCTCTAAGCCTGTATAGCTAGTAGAGACGCTGCACTTAAGAGCAATACATCTCCTGCTTTCTTGATGGCTGTTCTTCTTCTTCTTTACTGGCGTAGGCACCGCTTACGTGATTAAAGTCGAGCCAACAACAGCGCGCCAGTCGTTTCTTCTCTTCGCTACTTGGCGCCAATTGGATATTCCAAGCGAAGCCAGGTCCCTCTCCACTTGGTCCTTTCAACGGAGTGGAGGTCTTCCTCTTCCTCTGCTTCCCGCGGCGGGTACTGCGTCGAATACTTTCAGAGCTGGAGTGTTTTCATCCATATGGACAACATGACCTAGCCAGCGTAGCCGCTGTCTTTTAGGTCGCTGAACTATGTCAATGTCGTCGTATATCTCGTACAGCTCATCGTTCCATCGAATGCGATATTCGCCGTGGCCAACGCGCAAAGGACCATAAATCTTTCGCAGAACTTTTCTCTCGAAAACTCTTAAGGTCGACTCATCGATGGCTGATGGCTGTTACCTCCTTTAACAAGCCGTTACTGGAAGTCTGAAACTAGAGTTTATGGAGAGTTCACGACATAAAACTACCCTACCCTTCATTCTAACTTCGATCCATCAATAGAAAAGCTCACTACACCTATTAGCTTAATTACGGTTTTATAGACACAGAACACACTGATGAGAGGCCCTACCTCTTAGCAATTGCTTCACTACAACAGTATGAGGTGATCGGCGGCTTCAAACACTTCCTACTCGCCATTTGGCTTTGAATAGGGCTTCCAATCAAGGATAAACCTCAAGTCCCTCAATACTTATCACCTGTTGAAGAATAAAGCATTTCAATGAGGGCAGAGGAACCTCAAAGGCTTTGTATGCCCTACAAAAAAATTGTTTCGTTTTCTTCTAATTACCACTTTGGTACGACATATTGGTAC
Organism: Bactrocera zonata; assembly: GCA_037783105.1. Classification (NCBI taxonomy): domain Eukaryota; kingdom Metazoa; phylum Arthropoda; class Insecta; order Diptera; family Tephritidae; genus Bactrocera; species Bactrocera zonata. The sequence continues at coordinate 15,087 of JBAWJQ010000659.1, read as the reverse complement.
CCTTGGTTGAGATCGTAAATGGTGTTAAGGAATTTTCCTTTTACCAAAAGACCTGACAGTCGCGGTTCTCAAGTATTAACCGAAAGGATTCTGAGCAAACAAAAAAAAGGAAAAGTTGCCTTGGTTCGCTAGCTCGAAATCGGGTTTAGGCGCATAGTTCCTCAGGCAAAATTGTTCAAAATGATTCGTAGAACATTTATTGCATTTTATAGAAAAAAATCGACCCTCTAGTTCATATACATATATATAATATATATATCTAATATTTAGCAGGTATTTAGTTTTCTACTTCATATTTGCTACAAAGGCGAATCATTAATCACAACAGCATCAATGCGCTCACCAATCACCAGCGCCACAACTGAGGCAACGGAAGCATGCTTATAAGTAGGTTGAAGAGAGAGAAGGCAGCAAAAAGTTAAAAATAGAAGTAGTAAAGACCGGAAGAAACTCTGCGCAAGCAGTTGGAACTGCAGCTGGGCTTGCTACTTGCCACTTGCTGCTGCTGCTGATGGTTGGCGAGTCCACATCATTACTTGCTAAAAACTTTTGCCTTTCGAATGCCATTAAAACTTAAATTTCATACAAACAACAACAATGAATATTCATAGCCATATCCATGCACTTCAAATAGCGTTTTTGCACTTCTTACTTCATGCCTGTAATTTGAGCATTTCGCACGCACACACACACACGCGCAGTTAAATGCACACCTATTCAGCGCAGTGCTGCCAACGGCAACAAAAGTAGTCGCTGGGCACAAAAGCACCGAAAAAAGCAACAAAACTTTATGATGCCATTAATTGGCCAACTTTTGTGGCCTTGAGCCTAAATTACTTGGCGCGTTGGTGAGCCACAAAATTTAAAGCAAGCAGGAAGTGTGTAAGTCTCAAGCTCAACAGCGCAGCTAACTAAGTGAACTCGGTTGAAGAAAACACTCACACATATACAGTTACATAAATACAAACATATGAATGTGCAGACATATTGGTGAGATCGTTTATGGTTCAGCTCTTTATACATTAGGTGCTAAGTGTTTATTGTTGTTTTAAATATAAGTGGCAAATTAGGGTGGCGCTTAAGTTTGTAAAATAATTATAGTTGACGGACTTAATATTTTATGTTCACTAAAAGATATAGATAGATTAGGAAATACAAAGTTGAAAGTACATAAAGCTTTCTGTATCCAACCTTATATATACGTATGAACTTTCAGACAAGCAAAAGGATATTCCAAGGAAGATTATCCCTTAATAATTCTTCAGATTACCGGAATCGATCAAGTCCATATTAAGCGATCCACAATGCTATATGGCCTCAACTTATAGGTCGTCAAGTCTGGTTGGTTCTTGCTTGCACCATTGAAGATTTCTCCACATGTTTTAAAATATTTAACTTTCACATAAATTTCACATCATCGGTCATTACAGGCTTTTTTCAATAGAATTGAATTGATAAATCGTGGAGAGTCAGTTCGGCGACGTTCGCAGTAACTCGGACTGCCGTATGGAACTACGTGACGCATTTACGCCGAGGTCTTAAATTGAAATGGTACAAAATGCAGATTGCGCAAGAACTGGAGCCCCTCGATCTTCCCAAGTATCATTGCATTGCTCTATGGGATCTTGAAAAGTTCCAAAAAGATTCGAAGTATTCGAGCCAAATTTTTGTTCAGCGATGAGGCTCATTTCTGGCATAACGGATATGTAAACAAGCAATATTCCTGCATTTGGATCGAAGAATAACCTGAAGAGATTCAAAAGCTGTCATTTCAGCCAGAAACAATAAGGGTTTGGTGTGGTTTATGGGCCCTTGGAATCATCGGTCCTCAAAAACTACGCCGGTGAGAACATAACCATCAATGGCGACCGTTATCTTACAATAATATTCGACTATTTGATGCCTAAGATTGTCATTTGGTTTCAACAAGACTGCACCATTTCCTCTACATCGCCCCAATCAATGAATGAATTGAGAGAAGATAATTTCACGATTTGACTCCGTCGATTGACCAAGATTGTGTGATAAAACGTTTAACGTTCTCCTGTGAGGATAATGTAAAGTCTGAAGTCTATGCGGACAATGTGTGGACTCAAAAAGAAATGTTAAAGAATGTTCTTTCGAATGATAATAAACATTCCCCATTAAATATGAAGTTTGTGATTTTTTTTAAACTTTTTCTTTTCTAGGAAACCTCGAAACGGATGACCCTTTACTTTCGCCATCCATATCACAATAGAAAACAGTAGCCTTCTCTGCACAGTAAGACTGTGGTTTAAGTTTATATTTTAGAAATACTTTTTTTCTTCGCTCTCAAAACAAGTTAACATGTTTTCTCTTAATTCCAATGCTGATCAAAGTTTTATGTTTGTTCTCAAAATTAGTTTTCTAAAGATCGGGTATTCCATAAAATTTGTTTTACTATTTTTGCTTTATCTCTTTCGCTCACTGATAGAGTCTTTTACTCTCTATCTATCTGACTTTTTCTCTTTAGACCCTTTTTCTATATCTGTCTATCACTCATTCCCCTTATGTGTGTTTCGCATTATATTAAATTTTCATTATTTTCTCACTTTGTCTCTTTCACGTTCTTTCTCACTCTCCAACTCTCCCTATCTACTTGTGTCTGCCTCTTCTTCTCTCTACAAGTGTATAAACGTTCACAAGGTATCTCACTTTTCCTATAGACCGTCATTTCATCTCTGCCTTTCTCATATTCCCTTTATGTGGGGCTCGCGTTACATAAAAATTTAATGATCTGATCACACTGTCTCTTTCACGTTCTTATTATGCTAATGACGTAACTCCTTCTTGGTTGTGAATTTCTTGACAACTAATATTGAACCTTAGGACCAAATAATACCAGATGAAGGATCGATAGTATTTTAGCAAGGGAAAGGGTTAACTTTGGCTGCACAGAAGCTATAATACCACTGACAGGAGCATTTTCTATAGCATAAAGTGTATAAAAATTCTTTAGCTTGATTTTATGTGCACGTATATGCTATATAGTACGATCTGAAAAATTTCTTCAGTACTTTTACCGATGCTCTTATTACTTTGAGTTTGATTGGCGCATCAGCGCCTCCGACAAAATTTGCAAATTCGTGATAATAAAAGAACGTGTACGAGATTTCAGATCTCTATATCAAAACTTGAGACGGGCATGGCTAAAACAACTCAGCTTGACATACTGGATATTTATATGTATTCTTTATAGGGTCTGCGTCATTTTCTTTTGGGTGTTACAAGCATCTTAGTGAACTTCTTATTCAGTGTATAAAAACTACTGTTAGCAAAATTATCAATAGATCCTTTGAGCGTTTGTCTTCTATCAATATTCACCATTTCAGACCCACCTTAATACGTGTGTGTAAATTAAATCGCCCCTAAATGGTATACATGCGTGTGTCTAAATGAAATATATACAGTAAATTACCCACACAAATAAAGGATGTGCTGTTACCTATTAGAGCGGTGAGGGCATTGACGCCTTAAAATATGCAATGCAATGACATGCTAAAAAGGCAAACGTGCGAGTAACAAGATAAACGAGCAGTGAGTCGAAAAAAGGTAAACGGCAGATGGAGTCACAAATTTTCGGGAAATAAAATCAAGCAAAAATGAAACTTAACAGAAAATTAAATTAAATGAAAAACTTTCGACTGACCGCACGCGGTGAATACAAACAAAAGACGGCGCTTTTGAACCCTAAAAGGCAATGAATGGCAGCGCATGACATACAAACAGCGCCATTATAGCAACTCATGCTTAGGAAAGCTATAAATGTGCCACTGTGTGTGTGTGTATAATGCAAGCAGCGAGCTACGAAAACCCGAAAATGCAGCGAGCTCTCAAATAGAGCCATGCAGCTTCGAAATGAAATTATTGTCTATATTTCATGGAATACTTATCAGCTCACTGCGCTCAGCATCCCACAACCAGCGCAGGCAGGTGAGCTACTGCTCGCCGTACGCTTTTGTGTGAGTTTCTGCATTTCACTTCAGCACATTCAATATTTCACCTTCGAAAGTTTTGGCAGTGCGCTGATATCTTTGTGTGTCTTATATAACAGTTATGCGGTTGTAGTTGTGAGTGCCCGAGTGTGTGTGTGTGACTGCTGCGTGAAACTATGAATTCGTTTAACCAGCAAGCTCTTAGCTTCGTTATTCCTGACGCGCTGGTCATTTATCTTCACGGCAGTCTTTTTCTAACGCAGACTCCTTTTTTTGTTTCCAAACAATCCTTTTTGTGCTTTCAGTTTTGGTGCAGGCTTTCACATAAGCGTTCGGTTGTAGTTGTGGTGGTTTGGCGCATATCTTCAGAATCATTAGATATTGGCGACCACAATGACTGAAGGGATTTATTTGACAGGTTGGGTAGGAGTTGGTTGTGAGCGTGAAGAATGGAAGAAGAATTCTGGTGGGTGTATGCTTGAATAGAAAACAATGGGTCTATTGGAGCATTTTAAATTATATAGTAATTTGAAATGAATAAATGGTGATTTTTAGATGGATGGTCATTATAACAAGAGTAAATCTTTCGAGCAATGAGAGTTTGTGGGATTTTAATGAATCTGGAGTCTAAACAGAGGTATATTTATCGTTAGGTCTTTATTACAGTTAAGTTAGGTTGTAGAGTTCATACAAAAATCAATGGAACTCAGTTGGACAGATATTCATTCTTTATGTTACCAATAAATCCCGAAAGAGAATCGCCAGATCTGCATATATCGACGAAGTGTTTTGAGGTTACCACAAGTTTGTTAAGGTGGTTATAATCAATCCCAGCCACTTCGCTAGAGACAGACAATAAAAGGAAAGTGATTCCTGCTCGCTTTCCTTCATACAGCTTTGTTGAGCTCATTGGACAATATTCAGTCAGAACACCTAAAATTGCTGCGAGATTGGCTTTGCTAAGTGCCAGTGGTTCGAAAGATGTCTTACGGTTTACTGTGAGCCAGAAGGATCTCGAAGTCGCGCAATTTCTGGTTGTTGATCAACGCTTTCTGAGCTCCCTGAGGGTTCAATGGTCCAATGCCAGAACGCAGTCAGACATCGGAGAACCGACTCGCTTCCGGGAGGATGAAATTTGGGAAAGGATACCACGTACAGGGAAGAGTACCTAATTTGTTATTCTCCGAAAACCTTGGAGACTTTATATAAGAGATTTAAGTTTCTTAGCTAATGCGCAAAATGACCCATCCGTTGATTTTTCTTTCTGTGCTGCATTATATCCGCGATAGACCTTAACAAGAGACCTATTAGCGCAAATAGCTTACAAGAAAAATTAAAAGAGTTCGATTTTGAGGCGAACGAGGGCAAAACAAAGTACCTGGAGGTCACAAACATACACTCCTCACAGCTTGGGTCACTGTTGGCAGCCATAAATTTACAAAACTGAAGCAGAAACTCTAACTATATCGGAAAGTCTAAGCCAGGGGATCAAGCACAAAATATATATTCTCAACGAGTGCTACTTCAGCAGCGGTAGGCATTTAAGAAGAGGATTCCTTTCTCGACAAACAAAAATTTCGATTACGATGACGTCTCTGGACGATGACGAGCAGAGCTGAGAAAGCACTCAGAGCATTCGAGTGAACTGTGCTCCACTAGATAAGAATAGAAGAAGAAGAAATCACGATTTCTGTGAGCTCTACGGCGACTTGCATCAGTCAAGCGGATACAAATTTAATGAATACTATAGTTAGAAAGAAGATGCTCCAGCGAAAAACTCCTTCAAAACGAGATCCATGAATGTACCTTAAAAGCAATGGCGTCCATATAACCAATGGAAGAAACCAGCGCATAGAGACCGGTCTGTACTTAGTATGTGCAGTTGAGGTATGAAGACAAACGGCGAAGTTTGTGTTGTCAGACCTGGTTTGACAGACTGCTGTTGTAGTAAAGAAGAGGTTTTGAGTATGTTGTAATGGTTTTTAGTATGTTATTCTAGTAACCAAACGATATCAAACTGTGTGGCATATTAATTAAGTTACAAATTAACATAAAAAAGCCGAAGCCTTTCTTGTACTCGCTTTGCGGAATCCATCGCTACCGTTGGCAATTATTCCATTCTGTGTATCGCAAGTTGAACGAGCTCGCGAGATAGAAGAGCTAAATATAAAACCATAGCAAGAGACGATAGAAAAAACTGACAAGGAAGTATATTAGAAGAGTAGCTATGAGGATAGACACTTGATATAGTTTTTACGGGTTAAAAAAATATTCTCAATGTAGTTCTGGAATCATAAGCTTCGCTTGAGTTTTCGGCTTGATAAAAATGTATTTCAAGGAAATACAAGTACCTAAGTGGCTGCGGTTCGAGATTATCGTAAATAAATAGTAGCAAAGATTTCTACTCTAATTTGAAGAATTTTTCTCTTTAAGCTAACTTAACGGTTTTGCAGAACTTCAGTACATGTGAATTATGCCATGTAATTAGTTCTACTTATCTTGATTTACATCAAAAACACAACACTCTTTTAATTCTCTCGCACACTCATGAATTCCTAACCGGAATACGTCATTGTACACAATGTAAACAGCAATTTATTTGCAGACATTGTGTGCTCCATAAAGTCTCTGCAACCAGGAGCTCGTGCCACCACAGTTGCATAGTTTCTTGCGCGCACTTCTCGTAGCATCGCTCAAATCACATCGCGTAGCTTCAAGTGTCGTGAAAATATATATCTCATGAGCACATCAAATGAGAAAAGTCAGCTGAGTGGCAAGTGCTTAATGTGGGATTTTCAGCTAAGTCCTCAAACAGTCATATAACATAAAATTGCAGTAATGTACTAGGTATGATAGCGGTAGTGGTATGTTGTAAGACTACATTAAGGTAGTGCTTAAATGGAAAGGAAAAAATAGAATTCAGATTTCTGAGATCTCGGTCTCAAATAGCCACAGCTGATAATGGTCGAAGATACTAATCGAGGATTATGGACCCAACTGAATATCAACTATTCAAAAGGTTCATCAGAGAGCATTTCGGATTTCGTTAAAGAGACTTCTATAACTTTATTAATTTTCGTTTGCAAAGTAGAAGTTTTGGGCCAGATTGGAGCACGTTCAATGATCCAGAAATATAACATACTTGAATTTTAAGGGTTAATCCTAATAAACTCTTATAATGGGTTGTCAAAAAAGGAATATATATGACCAGTCTGAAGACCCAACTGTTTAAATGTTTATCTGATAGGGTTCCGAAAACGTTTACGAAGTTCTGGTCCTGATCGGAGCCCGTTCAATGAACTCAAAAAATTAAAATACTTGATTTTTAAAGGTTTACCCTAACATATTCCCATATATAGCAATATATATGACGTTGAGGTTATGTGTATTTAGTGGTGTACTCTCGTTGTAAGTCAACAATTGACATTGTATTAGTGTGTTTAGTAAACATTTTGATGGCAAAGTCGCGCATGAGCTTGCCTGGGTAACAGCTGGTTAGTTATGCGCTAGCATTGACGGTACTTAAACTTTACAGCTGTCATAAATAACTGACACTTGGCCCTCGTCAATCTGATAAGCAGCACAAAAGTTGACTTGACTTAACTTTACTTCTTTTGCAGTGTCGTGACATTTGCAACACTGTTGCAAATTAGTGAACTGAGAATAGATAGCGGAATTTGTGTGCGCCAAAGCGGTGTCAAGCTCGGGGGATAGCAAGAGCGAACTAAAAGGAAGTATCGCTAATGTGAAAAGGAGTTGCACTTAAGCAGTAAGCGGTAGCAAATTAGTAGCAGCGATGCCTAGTTACATGAAATGGCAACTTTTTGTTGGGGTTGGCTGCAAATTTAATGTTTGGGAGTTCTTGAATAAGTGTTGTTTTTTTTTTTTTGTTGAATTGCGTGTTTTTGATAGCATTTGTTGTACATTTATTATGCCTTTAGCAGATAAGGGATTGCCCATGATAATTTTATGACTGTAGTTGAATATCTTTATGCCTGTCTGAAGTCTTGAGGCTTTCCATATGCTGTGGAAGTAAACTTTTTTGAGCTCTCTATGTTCTTTCAAAAAGTTCGGTGTCAACAAAAGCGATTCGTCACGTGACCAAAATATCTAAGTCTTATCCATCTATGCAGATCCCAAGTGATACGAATCACCAATTTTTGAAACGAATTTGAAATTCTCATCTATCACACTTGGTCAATGCGAGAGGTTCCACCACGGTCACTGTGATCACTTCAGGTTCGTCAACTACTTCGCTGATTGTACTGATTTTAGACTGATGAGGTCTTTAAGCATATTTTTGGTCTTTGTGTTATAAATGCGGCGGACTTAACTCTGCTTAGACATTCTGCCATCAAACTGTTTCCCCAAACTCTAGGGGACGAACTAACAATCTCAACCAGCATACTACTTTTGATTACCTAAGCCAAAATTTTATCTACAAAACCTGAAAGACAGAGAACTTATAAGTAATAATTCCGCTTATGGTCTGTCGGCAGGTCTAAATCCTCCTAGAAACTGCATAGTCGCTCCGTTGACAAACTGAATGTGAGATATCAGACCTACCTGTTAGATCTTGATCAAATTTGAAGGACAAAAATTTGTCTGATTCAACCTTAGATTGGGTTAGATTAGTCTGGTGGGATAATGAATCAAGCAAAGTTTCGGTCTTCAGCGATACCAGATAGAGTTCCGGAGGAGTTGTCATCATTTTGGATGCCTGCGCTTGACGCGAATTTCAACAAGCTCAGTGATGGCCCTAACGATACCTTTTACATACCGTGCGGCCCTTAGATGCTTAAAGTAGTCTTAATAATGAGAGACAAGTGCACAAGATATACTCCATTGCTTCCCTGGTGTTCTGCTCTTGACATTTCTGCAGTCTTCTCGTTCTGTAACCCCAATTGTCCAACGTTTTCTAATTTTTATCCCGCGTCAGCTGTACACCACTGTCGGCAATTTCGTCTACTATTTCATTGCCTTCTAGTAAAGGGGCCTGGTACCCTGTAGAAGTGAAGTCGTTTGGCTTCGGCAACACTCTACTCTGCTGCCTTGCTTTCCAAGACACAACTGGCCGATAAACAAAACGAAGTTGATGCTCTGCGGCTTTCACAATAGCTAAAACTTCTGCTTGAAGTTTGGCGCTGAAGTTCGGCATTTTGAAAGGCTGAGAGTTAGACATACTCTGGACAACGTCCGGTGAGTTTAACGTTGGTACCTGCTGACGACAGTCCTACCCCGCGGCGGTCAAAAGCACAGTGGATCAAATCAATGCGCTGATCAGCGCCTGGCATTTTTAGTACTAATTGGCAGTGTGGAATGGACACACTAACCACCTTGCTAGGGTTCGAGACCCTTTTAAAACCTCTGCCGTACTTTGGGTCCGGCACCCGGTTGCAATACAACTTCACATTGAACTGGCAAAGTGTCAGTTCTTCCCGCATTCCGCATGAGCAGAAACCGTGCGTCATCTCTACTGCGTCCTTCTCTGAACCCATACTACCACTCAGACCGCACACCCCGCATTAGCTCCTGAAGTTGTTCTACCATAACTCTTTCTAGCATTTTTCCAAGAAGGAGACTGATGCCGCGAACAAGGTACGCCAGGAGAGGAACAACCCTAGCGCTTTTCCACTCGCGTGCAAAGAATCCCTCCCAGAAGCACTTACTGCACATAAATGTCCTCCAGGTATTCCGGAATTAACTTCCACAAACTTTTGCACATCTCTCCGTTCAAATGAAACAAAACTTGGGGACCGTTTAGACCTAACCAGGCCAAAGGCGAACCTCAGCTCCCCATCATCTACTGAATTGACAGGTACCTCTTGTTCTTGAGGTAACTACACTCCCAACCTGGGAAAGAACGCACCTAACAGAACCCCGCACACTTTCTCCACTACCATAACAGATTGTCACCGACGCGAAGAGAGGTGACATCCTCTCTCTTTCGACGTCTAGACAGTATGTCTCCACACTAACTCCGTCCTCAGTTTTTGAGATATCCCTATATATGTTTAAAGTTTGGCGTGCAGCTAAAATGCCTTTACGACAACCATCTTTACTCTGAGTCGTCTTTCCCAATTGAAAGGTCGGGTCATGTAGTCGGTGTTGCCAAACCGCCAATAGTAACCAAGATGTGACCGAAGGTTCTATGTATAAATCTAATGAGACCTTTACTCTCACAGTTTAGACTTAAATATTTCTATTTTAATGTCATTTGCTTCATAGCATTAACCATTCTTGCAAACTACTAGACTGTAAAGGAAGTTCAACTTTACCGGTATTTAATTAGTGCTCCTGTTCTACAAAATCCATATCCGTTGGCATCTACTCACGCGCCGAGCTTTTATGTCTATTGCATGTAGTTAACAACAAAGATTTCTCACAAAGCTAACAAGTCGGCTTTTACTATGTCTCTGGGAGTCGACTTCATATGTGGCAGCCAAATAGTAACAATAGCGATGCTCATCAATAAAATGCAATATAAAGTTCGAGGCAACATTGCGTTAACTGTTATTAATAAAAGCGCAATAAAGCGTAAACGTAAGTGAAGCTGCGAAGCGCAAGAGAAGGCAGCTGCAGATGAAAGTTTGCATTAAAAGTTTATATTTCTTTTAATGCCTTACTCGGACTGGCTTCTCTTTGTCGTTGTTTTTGGGCTCTCACATGCGGTTATTGCAAAGAAAATTGGCAATGACCCTAGCGGTTATTTTTTTCGTGTGTCGTTTAATTTACCGTACGTTATCTTTGATTTTTCATCAATAATTTGATTATGCTTTTCAGATTTGTTATAGTTATAGGGCGTAAATAGTTCTTTAAATATTTCGAATGTGATTCTTAGTTTGGGTAATACATACATTTGAATTTTATATAGACGAACTAAGATTTTTCCCATTTAAAGAAAAGGTAAGTGCTGTTTTACCAAGACAGTGCACCAAGCCAGTGAAAACGATGGCAAAAATCCATGTATTGGGCTTCGAATTGCTTCCTCATTCACCTCATTTTCCAGTTTTCGCCCTTAGCTGGTTTTTCTTGTTCTCAAATCTCAAAAGAATGCTAGCAGGGAAGAAAATTTTAACGTATGAAGAGATGCTCGCCGAAACTGAAGCCTATTTTGAAGCAAGGAACAAATCGTTCTAACAGGGTTTTAAATAAGAGCGCTACAAAAATTTAGGACATCAATGACATTCGATATTCCTGTGAAAGTACATTCCGTGTCATTATGTATAGAACTCGATTCCTTTTGCATGGTCATCTTGGGCACGTTTGCAGAAGTTCAGACGCTGAACCCAATTTTCGAGGGTTTTCTCGCATAAATCGCCCTTGGTTTTCAATAAATCAATTGCATTGCAATTGCAATTTACACTCGCTGGTAGCTTGTGGAACCACATATTGTCCAAGTACACGTCATCCAATTTGGGCCAAAAACTATCAGTTGTCAATGAGTGGTAGCGATTCCCATTGACAGTAAAGTGCCCGTCTTGGTCATCACGGAAGAAGTACGATTGAATGACGCCGCCGGCCCATTAACAGTACCAAACCGCAATTTTTTCGGGATGCAATGACTCATGGAGTCCGTGTGGGTTGGATTGGATCCAGCCAGAAATGAGCTTCATCGCTGAAGATGACTTTTCGATAAAAATTCGGATCATTTTCAAGGTGCTGCTCACGAACAAACAACGATTCTGGTGGTCAAGCGGCTTCAGTTCTTGCACTTCCTTGTCTCACTAGCACGCGAACATTTTATACTGTGTGTGTTCAAATTTTTCCACTAGACTCTCAATTGTTGATCTGTAGGACAATTATGATCATAAATTGGTACTAAAGATTTTAAATTAAATTTTAATAATTTCGACTCGTTATTGGATCGTATATCTTTCCGTGAAGAAATGCCAAACTTTACTGAAGGGAAATATCAAAAGAGTGAGAGAAAATATGGCGTCCCTATCGTTCCACTGTTGTAGCCTCCCAATTGAAAAAGCCGTTACAAGAATAGTATCGAAAAATTACAGGGACGCTATAATCAGCGTATCACCCTTGAATGGAACTTTGTTGAATAAGTAGAAACGAATTTTGCCAAAAAAAATTATTTAACTATGGTAGATTTGTAATCAACATTTGATAGGTTGATTCCACAAGTAAATTCCAAATTATTCGGTCTACCACGCTTTGGATCATAGCTTTTATTTGAGTTTTGAACAAGAAAATGCTTTGAAACAGTGGTCACCCCTCAGCTGTCGTTCTGACATGAAAAATCTTTCAAAAAATATTTTTCAGCTTAGAAATGCCCCAAAATTTGTAGGAACTTTGTTTTATAAAGTAATTTCAAGAGAGATCTTACTCCGATTGGAATTAAACTTGCGTTCTCCTACATGTTTTTTTTTGCATATGACTTGGAAATCAAAGATTGTTTGATGATCTTGATTTTTCTCATATATATGACCGCTATAGCTCTATGAAATATATTATACTAGACTACTGAGCCAACTCATTGTATTCTTGCATGATTAGGGGTGTTTTTCCTGAGCAATCCATTTTTTTACTTTCTTTATTCTCAAGTTGTGTTCTAGCGTTTTGAAGGCTTAATGTATTCTGATTTGTTCGAAAGTTTTGATGAGACTTAGGTGAGTATTTTAATGCGAATCTCATGAACGCTTTCATCTAAATAGCTCTTCTGTAATAACCAGAAGAATTGAAAAATTCTCGACTCATCCAGTCTTAATTTTTTTACAATGAAATAGCCTTGATTGGGCGTACTTGAAATATATGTTCGCTTCGAGAATGCAAACTACACTGCCAAGTGAGAAATTCGTATGAAACTGAAAATAACTCACCCATCCCTTTTGCAACTTCTTCAGATCCACTTATTATTTATTCCTTTATCGTTTTTAGACCGCAGCGCCACTAGAATCAACTGTTGCATCAAAGTTGTAGCAGTAAAGACGCCGTAAAATACATGGCAATGTAAACTGCATAAACTTTGTTGCAAGTTGCATGTTGCATGTGGCATGTTGCACGTGCCACCTTACTAGTTTTGTGTTTGCGTGTGTTTATGTAGTAAAAGCGAAAATTTTAACTAGAGGAGTAGTTAGCCAAGTGTGGTGAGTTAGTACAACAACTACAATGTCGAGCAATAAACAACATGTACGTGCGTAAGACAACAACAACAATGCTTATAAAAGTATTAAGTTTAAGAAGCTGCGGGAACTGTAGCATGAACGGGAATGCAGAAGGTTTAATATACTCGAGTGGGCTAAGCAGGAAGAAAAGCAAGAGAATGCTTTGGTATACCGTTGTTTGTATTGCAGTCACAATTTGGTTGCTGTCTGTTCTTTAATATGCATTTTCTTAAATTATTTTTGTTTTTCAAATGAACAAGTGTCTTTTTAATGTTTGCTTCTGTTTGTTCGCTCCAAATGAGAGTTAGTTGAAAAATGGATTGATTCAGGGAGAAAAGATTTTGTAAAATTATGCAACGTTAGTATGTTTTAATGCCATTGCAAGCAATTGCGTCCAAAAAATATTCGTAGCAAACAACATGAACTACCCAGGAATCTCACTTAGATAGCTTATAGCTGGTTCATTGCTGTACCTGAAACTCCTACAAAATGATCCTAATCGACGAAGCGCTTTAAGCCGATCACAAACTTCTTGAGGCGACTAACGTCAAGTTCGGCTATCTCTCCTAGTTCGCCGAAGTTAGGACTGTCCAGGAGTTTCAACTTCAGTCTTCTAAAAGCTGGACAATGGAAGTGAAAGAGTACTCTGGTATGGCGGAAAGATAAACTTTGGTAAGGCCAAGGAGTTCAATGAATCCAACTCGTTCCCATTCCGATGTAAACGGGGTCAGCTTACCATCTGTTGCTAGCTCATCGGCTATGAAGCTTACAGCAATTACGACTAAGAACCGAAATGACTCCGATAATGAAGTGGCTTGATGCTATTTTCAATAAGGTTAGGCACATCTTGACTTATTATAAGTGCACAATCTGCAAGCTCAATGCTAGTACTTCCGCTTTGCTGTTGGAATAAAAGAAGCTTTACTTCGGAATAGTAAGTCTACTGCCACTTTAATGCGTCTGAAAAAACGACACTACGGTAGTCCGATAGCCTAAGACTAAGCTTGTCTTGAGGAATACTTCTCCTTTTACCTGCCCTCCTTGCTTCATCCCATCCGCGACAAAGTCCACGGCGCTTCTCCCTCGCCGGTATGTGAGCGGAGAAACAGCCACTAGTAGGAGATTTGAAACGCTTAAATGATTTCAGTCCTGAGGTAAGGCGAAGTTCATTCAAAAAGTGCAAAATTAGTGTAAGCTCCCCCAGTGTTTCAGCGGAGTAGTTCAACGAAACCAGTGGATTAGGGTTTTTCGTTAGAATGTGCCTATACCATGAGGACCCCTGAAAGTCCTCTACTCTTCCAAGAGCTTCTCTTGGCTTTCTTAAACCCGGCTATATACAAGAGCCAGTCTTGCCAGAGCCACTTCTAAGGGCTTTGTGGAAGTGTTCTCTTCTCGAATATCAGACCTTCGTTAGCTACGATGTCCACCAAAGTGATTCCCTTTACCTTTCTGAGTTTTCTGAGGACAAGAACTTTCAATAACATACAGAGCTGCAAACCTCAATCGCGTTAACTCTGACTTGTATATAGTCTGGCATATACAGCGCTCAATTCGAATATCAGACTTCAGTTAGCTCCGATGTCCAACAAAAGGGTTTACTTTTTTGAGTTTTCTGTTGACAAGAGATTTCAATAGTGATCGCATACACACAGAACAGCAAACTTCACTGAGCTCATCAATGGAATTCGCGGCTTGCATCGATACCTTGTCCGGGCGTTGTTTAAAGAGCTGATCGAAGCTTTCTGCAGCACCGGGCCTTCTCTACCACTAGAGGTAGACAATACCTATAACGGTGTAGGACTTACAAGAAAGTAGTCTAGTGGAATAAAAGAGAAAGAAAGAAGATTTGGGACCTTATAGTCATTGACGTCCAACTTATTCCTGATAAAAGACAAAGACCATATCAACTTCATAGAACCTGGTACTTGTGCATAAATATACATACTTCCTTAGTTGAAAAAATATATTTCCAATTAAAAACTTAAGTTTCCCTTTAATCCGAAATAATTGCT